>CBVK0101971845.1:0-16540 GCA_900067695.1 Picea abies | reverse complement strand
GAATAGAATAAATAGAAAAACTCCGATTTGGGGAAGCTACTAGTTAGACGTCTCACTGCCCAATACGAATGGGGGGCCGGGGGTTCCTCAGAGATGGGGCCTCCGTTAATCGTGGTTAAGACTGACGGGACTCGCATTACGTTGGGTTAGGTTAAGGAGTGGAAATCGGAGGAATTCTTTAATGTGCTGTGGTTAAAGGTTTTGTGCTGTCAGGGGCGGAGAAGGAGAAATGGGAAACAGGTAGCGAGTGCCACGCGTGTTTCTGGCGTCTCTGCTGTTACTGGTGGTGGTTGTTGTGCTTGTTGATTGCTCAAGTATCTGCAAATCTTCTTCTTCGTCTTTCGGATGATGAGATGGTTTTTCTGGAACGTAAAATGAAGGAGGAGCGGTTCCATTCGAGGAGTGATGGCGGAGAAATTTGGCTCGGATGGCTGTGATATGTGGCAGGTGCAAAGAGGAATCGGTAGAGATTGATGATTTTGCTAATTTCGGCGGGAGAAGAAATTCGGCGAAATTTGCGAGACTGGCAACAGCTCAGCGACTTCTGGTGTTCAAATCTGACCGGGTGAATCATACATTTGGAAATAACATCAAATGCTTTAAGCGCTTTGTTTTCGTTCGAAATGCTCCGATGCTTCTTGGCGTATTATAGGCTCCGGAACGGCGAGTGAGGAAAGAAAATCCGATCCGCGGCCGTTCACAGGCTTTTGTATACGGTAAATTTTATGATTTGTTCAGTTTCAGGCTTGCGGTGTTTCAAGGTTTTGACTGTAAATTTTCCCATCTCAGGGTTCGGATATAGTGTAAAAGTGTTCGGATATAGTGTAAATGTAACCTTTGTACGGTGATGTAAGCGGTGCAAGCTTAATACCGCGTTTGAAGGATGTCTGTTCCGTAGTGTCGAGTAGATTTGATGTAAATTGACCTTTTATAGGGCAGAGAGATTTGCATTTTATACGGCATGTTTGCTCAAACGTTTGACACAGGAAATTGCTTGGAGATTGCTGCCTTTTATGCATGTTTTCTGGTTCAAAGATTACAGGCGTTTTTATCGTCGACCGCAGGAAGCAAGATCGTATCGGTGCTGCAGGAGGCGTTCGTTCTGAAAGTTCGAAGCGTGTTCGTTCCCTGGAGCATACGGGCTTTAGCCGACGTAGTGGCCTAAACTGAATTCTTCCGAGTAAGGAGATTTTGTACTCTGGATAATTTTTCGTCGCATTTTGAGTTTTAAGGCTGGAAATTTAGTACATGAAATTTTATTTATTTGCTGAAATTTAAGAGTATTTGCAGCATGGCTGATAAAAGAATTCAAGCTCTTTCCACTGAAAACATTGAAGGTTAATTCGTTATCTTTCTGTGTCGATCGAAAGAATAAACTGAAATATATCTTATGCATTCTTGCTTCCTTGAATATTATCTCTGTATTCACGATGCCCGACTTTGGCAAAGTATTAAGCGTTTTTCTTTCTTTACAATTTAAATTTGATATGGATAACTTTAATGTCGAATTTCTCCCTTGAAGTAAGTGTGAACGTTAAAAGTTCAATTGAACGCGATGAACAGATCTAATTTCCCCTTCAGTTAGGTTTTAATTCTCCATTTTCAATGTCGCTAGTGAGTTGTCTAAGATGTTCGAGTACAGAGGGAAAAATATGCGAGTCCGTATCTCGCAAAGCTATTGCAAACACCTTTAGTTTTTTAAGGCACACTTCTCCTGTTCAGCAGGTTTAAACCGAAACAAATTTAAATCCTCCGAAGAGCCTATGAGTTTGGAACTGAAAGAAACTCAACGGCTCTTGGTTTGCATATAACATTCTCAGTAAAAGCTCCATGCCGTTCCAACTTTGTAAGATTGAGGGAGCTACTAAACAATAAGTTCAATATGTTTCTCACATTTTATTTTCTTCCTACTGGTGGCAATCTATGGATTTTTCATCTATAGGGTTTTCTTGCCGCATATTCCTAAGCTTATAATCTTTCAGGCCATCATTTGTTTCCTTCTCATTAAAAAATATAACCTCTTTACGATAAGAGAATATCCTTACCGTGTAAGTACATTCTTCACGAGCTAAACCGAGTATTAAAATTTGATGATGGGAAAATACACCGCCATCTACTAGAGATAATCCCTATGTATTAGGTACCTAAACTGATACGATGGCCGTCGATCCGCCTATTCTCTTGATGCCCACACGGCAAAGAGCAGTACGTCGTAGATTATTGAATTATCTCTAAGTCTACTCAGTAATGCGACACTTCGTTTCTTCTACTCATTAGTGCTACATTTAGTGTAGTCGCTTCTCCCTGTTATCAAGTACTTCAAGATTTTATTTTCTATATTGTAGAAAGAGGGTTTCTAAACGCAGAGAATCGTGCGGGGATTCGTTGCAATGCTGGCTGGGGTATTGATTTGCAATGCTGCTTGTTATTTTCGGAGAGGAAATTGTGTCAGAAGCAGTTTGGATTACATTCTTAACCTTTAATAATGGACAACGCAATCTTGATCATGGTTGATTTTAACGTCCACTGAGTCCACGAGAGCTCATACAACACAAAATATAACAAAATTCTGCTCTACGCGGGCCAACTATCCCTTTAAATTCCCGTTTTCAGCCATCTTGGAGATGGACGGCCTTTCAAGTATATGCTTGAATCATGATGTTCCTTTGCGCTCTGAATGCGAGTTTATGCTGTTGTAGTGAATTTGTTTAATTGGTCCCCGCCTGCCTGTTATCAAATATCATTCGTTACGGCCTTTCAAGTATATGCTTGAATCATGATGTTCCTTTGCGCTCTGAATGCGAGTTTATGCTGTTGTAGTGAATTTGTTTAATTGGTCCCCGCCTGCCTGTTATCAAATATCATTCGTTTTCTTGTAGATATGGTCTGTCAAGTTAAATTGTCGCTCTCTTCTTTTTGTTTGTCGATAGCACTTGCCAATTGCTTTCCAAGTTGCCCTAAACTGATAAGGTCTTGTTAGTACGGTCACCATTTGCATAGGAGATATAGAAATCAGTTTACTCTTCCTAGCAAAGTGAACAAAAATAGGACTTTAGTCCTTTGGACTTGTTACAGATATTAGTTTATTTGCTAGTCAGAAAATCTCCATTCAGATGACTCGCTTTTCAGTTTTTCCTGCACTGAAATTCATTTGGAAGCATTTTGTAAACATCAGAATCCGTTTTTGGGCCGAGCATGTGCAGAGAAGTCATGTATGCTGTTACTACGGCGGTGCTAAATTTAGGGAGACTACTTTGGTTCGACAGTATTTTGGTAACGCGTTTGGAACTTCTAAATCTACATTAAGTAGTATTCATTGCCCTGTCTCCTCGTGCAGTGCGTTGTGCACGTTCTGCACTTGCGCACCATCACTCCGCCTTGAATTTGCCAACGATACATAACATACCAGAATCACTAAGTATTAATACACTTGGTTGTCTTTCTCCTTATGGGGCTAAGATTTCATTCCAAGTCAGAGACTCCTGGGGCTTTGCGGTTTTAGACTTATATTTGACTATCCGTTGCCTCTATTGAGAAACGTTTCTGTTGCTTCTCTTCAGAAGCGCTAAGCATTCATTCAAGTAACACAACGGAGCATAATTCAAGTAACACAACGGAGCATAATTTCTTTGCGAGTTGCTACTAGGACCATTTTACGCTCTGTCGTTTTCTTCAGAAGGGAGCTTATTTGTCATTGAAACACATCGGAGCATTTTACTAGTATTTTATACCTTCAGTTTGTGACGTAGCGTTATCTTCACTGCTTATTGCTTCTAACCATAAGATCTCTGTGTAGATCACTGCCCGTGAGACCTACAAAGACCTTGTGCCAGGCTTAAAGTTTTTTTTCAACGACCAGTATTCGCTGTCAAAGGTAAAGGCCTAAAGCTCGAATTAAAGTTCAAGTAGTATTCCAAAATGGTTACACGGCGTCTTCATGAACAATTCAAGGTTTCTAATCCAGGCCCTCAACGGAGCTATTTGCAAATGTCGGCCCAGAGAAGCTGTCAATATGGAGTTCTCTGATTTTCAATTCCGAAGCAAGTTATTTCACAAAATCTACCGCAGGTGTGTCAAGTTATTTAACACTTCATTTTATTTAAATGCTATTTTTTATATATGCCTTGCTTTCATTTCGAGTTTTTGTCCAGATTTTTTTTTACTGTGCGTGAATAAGAATGTTGACTGGTAATTAGGATTCACATGTAGTCAAAGTGATTGCTTTTTTCAACTTAATTGCAGCTGTTCTGAGAAATCTCCATTTCATATCTTTATAGGGCTCAATCCGTGTAGAGATTTGGAGGATATGTGGGGACAATGTTGTGTTAAAACATAGAAGCCTGAATATGTTTGAGAATATCATTAGACGGCCCCACAAAACCATTGAAAATTAAACCTGTCTGTAATATGTTGTCTGCTGCGAAAGATTATGTTGAAATGATAACAATGATTTTGCTCTTTACACATTGTCAGATAACTATGGATTGGGCTTTTTTACAATTATTATTATGATATTCAGGATTGCTTTTACACAAGTTGTGCATTTTTTTATCTGGCATTGGGTTTCGAAACAAGATCAAAACCTGAAAAGAAAATATTGGAGAATCCTACACACACAAATGACCATAAAGATGCTAAGCCTGCGTAGAACGTCATTTAAATACAAAATCACGAGGGTAAGAGATAAACATGTAGCATGAAATGCTTATCTCTAAGGTTTGAATTCAGTGGAACATAACGGAGTAGTCATCCTCTCCGGATATTAACGTACGCTTTTAAGGCCTTTAAATGGCTACCACTAAAGTGGGCGCGTCTTTTTCTCAAATTCGAGACTACAGTAGCCCTGGTCGCCACTGCAGAGATCCGTATTCCCTATGCATGCACGGGACCAGCAATCAAAGTGTCATGAGTTGTGGTTAGAATGGACGTATCCGTACCAAGTACACAGTCTATCTTCTTCTGACCACCGGATCCCTAATCCATGTGTTACTCTTTTGCCTTGCCTCATAACATACATACAAATACACTCATTGTGTGCCCACATACCTACATCTGTACATACACATATACTCATTGTGAGCCCACACCTACATCTTTTATGCTAACTGGAGCGCTTGTTTGCAGGGCCGGGTTACACGATCCTCCACTCTGCCGTTGAATATGTACAAGGATAAATCCATCGGGGCGTACTGTCGCTGTCGCTGCTACTGCCATTCAACGCACCAACTTCGGTTACACGATCCTCCACTCTGCCGTTGAATATGTACAAGGATAAATCCATCGGGGCGTACTGTCGCTGTCGCTGCTACTGCCATTCAACGCACCAACTTCAAAGGAATGTATATGGAGCCACTGCCGTGTGCTCCAATAAAACGGATCCACTCACAACAGCCAAAGCTCGAATGGATAACCGTGCTGTGGTTGGGGTTTCGCTGCGGTATGAGGGCAATCCTCTGGTATCGTTGTGCGTGTGTCCACAGGTAGAGGGAAGGACCTGGAGAACAACAAAGGCTAACATTGGGTTTAGCTCGTCTAGCTCGGCGGCATGAGACGAGCCAACCAATGGATGCCTCAGGAAACCACTGTACAATATCAAACTCTTATCATCCGTCTTTTTCGTTTTGGGAGTTGCGATTTTGGAAGTGGGGTTTGTCTGGACATGGGTTTTTGAACTCGTCTTCTCGTTTGTGATATTGGCTGAACGGCTCAATCTTAAATATGTATAGATTAAAAATGAGTATATCACCCATGTATAATTCTTTATAAACTGTTGTTGATGTATCAAATATTCATGAGAAGATATCTACGTGAAAATTACTGCATTCGATATTCGGATGTGAAGAATATACACGGGCTTGCAGGGAAGTATTAATTGATCCCTATCAATGTAGGTGGCTCCCGAGCACCTGTACATAATTGATTTATTATTAATATTTTTATTATAAATTTTCTTTGTCACGTTCATTATCTCTTCTTACACGGGAGTTCAATTCATCCAGTTGGCAGCTATAAAAGGTGTTGCCCTTTGGGTGGAGGATACAGTACATTGTCTTTACTAGTTTTTGTTTTGGTCATATCGAAGTAATGCTGTGGAGCCAGACAGATGGTATACATATCGACAATCTCAAAGCATAGTCAATGCTCCATGATTTTCTTATTTTTACATACAGACATATCTCTATTTTTAAATTTATCTTGCAATTATCGTCCCTTCCCCTTCGAAATCTTTGTTAAAATACTTCTGGTTTACACATTTGTGCGGTGCTATCACCTCCAAATTTAAAACAAAAAGTTGTTGAGGGGACAAAGCTGATCCCTGTTGTTATATCAAGCTCTGAAAGCATTATGGAGCAATTTTGGAGACAGCCCAGGAAGAGCAGTAGGCAATCTTGTTTCTTCAGAATACCCTATTCATAGGCAAACGTATTTCTGTATATTTAATTACAGTTTAACATTTTAAAATACTAATGAGTCACAACCATTCTTTCTGCAACCTGACAATACTGGTTAAATAATATGAAATAGTCAATATGTTGTCCGTTATGAAAGATTATTTTATAATAATACTAATAACCACCATGATTTTTAATATATTAGATTTCCTTGACGATATTTGTTAAATAATATCAAATTGTCAATAGCCTGTCCGTTATGAAATAGTATTTAATACAATATTAATAACTACCACCATGTTATTTATTTATTTAATATATTAGGTTTTTTTAAAAGATCTTATTGTTTTAGTTTCGGTGCATTAAACCAACAGCTTTTCTTCCAATCATAAAAAATTATATTTAGCTCATAATATAACAGCTAGATTCCTAGTTGTGCTTTTGGCTTTTCTGTTTGCACATGGGGAATGGGATAAGCCAAATATAACTTGTAACTGAAGTCAGCATAGCTTCTGACATTTTAGTATAAATCGCTTTTAAGGGTTTAATAGCTACAAACGAAAAAAAACATTTGTATTTATATTTTATATGTTTGGTTTTTAAAAAATAAATTATACAAATAAACTAAATAAAATACAGATAAAAACATATTTTAAAATAATTGAGATTGGAGTTTATTAGCTCCAAAGAAAAATATATTTTTATTTATTTTTATATTTTTATTTTAAAATAAATTATAAAAAATAAATATATTTTAAAATAATTTTGAAACTGAAATGAATTGGAATTAAATTAAATATGATAATATTTTTATTTATATTTAAATTTTTTTTCTTTATTGAAATTAACACCCAATCAACTATGGATGCACACCATATTCCTTCCCATTCTCGCTTAGTTTGCTATATTTCCCCACCCCATATGGTAATATTTATGTTTATATTTGAAAAAAATGTTTACCTTACTTTAAAAGTTAATAATTAAAAGTAATATTTCTAATTTGAAAGTTAATAATTGAAAGTAATATTTGTATTTTGAAAGTTAATAACTGAAATTAATGTTTTTATTATGAATATTTTATTTTGAAAAATTATTTAAATATATTTTGAATTAATGATAATGATAATGATTACCATCCATTAAAATTAACTTTGGTTTATTGGATTTATAAAGTTAAATTAATTACTTTGATTTATCAAGTTTTTATAATCTATAGGTTATGGAGTTCCTTATATTACAACTAACTTTGTTATATTACAAATATTTGGATTTTTCTTTGTTTTTGTATTCTAGGCATTTCAAAAGAAAGTGTTTTTCATCCTCTATGTTATCCCTCTCATATTTTACATATTCTTTTATTTGAAAAAGTTTTAGGTCTTATCTAATACCCTATTTTAGGAAAACATCCTCTATGTTATCCCTCTCATATTTTACATATTCTTTCATTTGAAAAAGTTTTAGGTCTTATCTAATACCCTATTTTAGGAAAAAGTTCATGAAAATTTGTTCTCGTGTTTACAATATTTGTTTATGACAATAATGAAAATATAATTTTGATCTTCTAACTTAAGGTTAATGATTTTTTTTTTAATTATTATTATAAATAATTAAACTTTCTATTACACTCAATCTCTTATCTTCTTGTTACTCCATATTTTCTTTTAAAACTTAGCTATGCTAATGAATTTAATAGTATTGATATTTTGGAGCATCCTCCTCCACTACCCCTCATTAATTAATAATCTAGGGAGTTCAATTTTGTTAATTAAATTTTGAAAACTAGAGCTCATGTCTTTGTAGACTATTGTATTCCAAGAGAAAGTACTTTTCCTTCTCTAACCTATTAACTTGACATAACATATATTTCACAGATTCTTTTGTGCCAAGGTGTTTTAGGTCTTGTCCAACATTTGTTTTCATTTTGAAGTTCATGGGAATTTGTTATCTTTGTAATTTGAAAAATAATTTTGTTCTTTCAACTTGGGGTTAATAATTTCTTTGTAATAATTCAACTTTCTTTTATTCTGAATTTTCTATTGCCCCTTATTTTATTTTTAAATTTAAGTTATGATAATACTTTTAATAATATTGATATCTTGGAGGGCATCCTCATCCACTATCTCTCAATAGTTTAACAAAGAAACTAAATCTCTAACCCAACCTCTTTTGACCTTTCAATGTTTTTCCATGATATTTGAAGCTATGATAGGAAGTCTCTCATTTTTTATGCTAATATTAGTATATGTCATTAAGGTAGAGGTCAAAATATTTAAATAATAAAACATTTAAAGAATATAATATATTTTATGTAAAAACACATGTTTCATTTAATGTGGGATTAAACACTGGATGTATAATACAGTATGAGTGGGCCTAATGGTTAAGAACATGTGTTTCCTCTTAAGAGGTTACAAGTTCAAATCTATAAAGAGTAGGGTATGTATACCTTAGTAGACTTTACTAGTCAAATCACTGGGTGGAGGGGGGTCCCTTGTACCACAAACAAGAGGGTCTCATATACCAATAGATTATTATTATTATTATTATGAACTATATAAAATCAAATATACATTAATTTGGAAAAAGTATTTATGTGACAAGTGATTTTTTTTAACATATTTTCTAATATTATTATTATTTATATTTCCATGTTAAAAACTAAATTCATCAAGTTTTATCATTAATAATTGTTTGTGAAAAAAAACTATTTTATAGTTTAATGTATTTGTTTCAAAATAATTAAAAATAATTATAAAAATTTATTATATCAATTATATTGAGAGTTATGTTATTATTATCATTTTGAATGAGCCAAAAAATACACACATCTAAATTGAATTGGACTTTGCATCATAAATTTTTTTGTTAATGTCTTTGAGCCTTGCATATAGTAATAAAGTGATTGTAGATATGTTATTATATTATATCTAAATTGAATTGGAATTTGGACTTTGCATCATAATTTTTTTTGTTAATGTCTTTGAGCCTGGCATATAGTAATAAAGTGGCATATAGTAATAAAGTGATTGTAGATATGTTATTATATTATATTTATAGTTTTTAGACATTGATTTTCACAACATTGCTTTCAAATTAGAGCTCAAGGTTTTCTCTTTTTTATCATTGATTTTATTTTTGGTGAATCTTATTATCATGTGGCACATTCTTTCTTTCATTTTTGGTATACTATGGATTTAGATAACTATTTTGCATAAGTAGTCTTTATCATACTCTGTAACTAACAAAAAAAATCATAATTTACCATTTAGACATCAAATTATAAATATAGCCATTTTCATGCAGTGATCAAATAACCATATAAAAATTAAGGAGGTTTATACAATGTCAAGCTAAGTAGTTCTCCAAATCTAGATTGATTGATGGTTGAGGTCAACAACCAAGTAGATGGAAGGATGAGTAAACTATTCATGGAGATACAATATGATGCATTTGTAATGGAATATATGAAGTCTTTGATTGCCCATAAGGAAGATACAAAAATATTTATCTAGTATGAAAAAAATGCATTTGTATTAAACAAACATGAAGCATCATCAAACTAAAGATCATGAAGCATGAGTTCCAACCATAGAAAATAAATAGAAATGCAAGTTCATCCAAGTTTTCCTAGATCACTTCATATGCATTTGAAAGATATTGATCAATGGGCCTAAATTGATGATCTTAAAAAAATATGAAAAAGAAATAAGTTGGCCTTTAAGGATGGGATGGAGCTCCCACATACCCAAAATAAAACAAAAAGGATTATAAAGAAGAATTAGGAGAAACTTGAGTTCTCAGTTGATATTTCCCATTGAGCTTATCAATTCATTTTTTAATAACTTCCCTTCACAAGCTCACAATGTTTTCCACTTTAAAACTAATCTTGTCCACTCCATGTTCTATATCATGTATTTTGATGGAGTGATCTCCAATAATGATATTATGTTCAAAATTATCTATGATGAAATCAATGAGCCATATCTAAATCTCTTATGATGAAAATTTCTTTACACTATTAAACTCAACATTAAATGTTTTTTGATTTCTTATACTTTAATGTCAAAGGCCCCCTTAGTTGTCAATTGAGGATCAATAATTAATGAAGGACCTTCCAAATGATTTTAATCTTGTCAACATTGAAGAACATGTTATATATTTGTTTCTTGTTCTTCATGTATCATTCTCCTTCCCTTTAATTTTACCATAGAAACCATCAAATTCTTTTTATTTTTGTCATAATTGGCATTGTCTAGGTTAACTAATTTCTTTTGAAAATTTTCAAGAGTTAGTGCCAGAACACTATTAGCTTGGATTTATTATTTACTTCTCATGACAACTATAAGCCATGGATACATCTCAATCAAATCCAACTTTGTTTGGATTTCTACAAACACATCCAATACCTTACCTTTGCTTACAATACTAATGGGATGTTTATTACTTTTTCTAGCATTGGCCTATTCTTTATAGAAGAAGTGCTTAGTTCATGTTCAATAGTTTGTTTAAGATTCCTAGGTTCATCAACTCTATCACCATTGTCTTAATTGCTATGAGTACTTTTGGAACTACTTCTAGTCCATGCAACAATGAAATTTTATCTTCAAACTTGTTAGAATATTTGTGGTTAAGAACATATGGAATTCGCCTATTCCTGCATGGGTATTAACATGGGGTTTATCCTTACATTCATTATAATCAATAATATGTAAAGAATGATACTACAACTTGTGCTTTGTCCTCTCATAATGAACTTCATCACTCTTATTTCCCCATGACTTTGACTTGTCCATGGGTTTCCAATATTAGAAATCATGGGTGGCAAGAAGATTTTCAGGGTTGCCTTTGTTTTAAATTACATCTTCTACACTTAGGCCATCCTTTCACTTTCAACTATATCTTCCTCAAAATAAACAACAATAGATTTTGGGAATCTACTACCACAACATATCATCTTCATGTATCTTTTGAAATGATTCCATCAAGGTTAAACCCTAGGTTTCGATTAGTTTTCCATGAATATAAAGAGTCCATTTCATTATAGTAGCTATAAATTGTTTATGTTTATTACTATCAAACCCACAACTTCAAATGCCATATGATAAATGTATTCCTTTTCTTCTTGGTAATAACATGAGACCATTTAAGATTCCACCTATAAAATTTTGATATGAAATACCCATCCTTGACAAACTTTGGGAAAAATACAAAGTTTTCCTTCAAACCCATAAGCCCGAATTACAGTATAGTCTCATTGTATGAAAACACACATTTTCCCTCTAGAAATCTTCTAGCTTACTTAGAAAACTAGTTTGGCACATAACTAGTGAGCATTTTATTTACTCCTCAAACAAAGGAATCCCGAATGCTATAAAATTGGTAATGGGATTTGTGGCTCCATGCAATTGGGTTCTAGAGTTGCATTGAATCAATCTCTGGGTCTATGTCACCCTTAATGGGCATTCTAGAGATTGGTTACTAAAAACCAAATCATATACCATGCATGCAACCATATACAATTTCTTATTTTGGGGAATTTCTTGAGTTGATGGGGAATCATATTCAATATAATCATTCCCTAGTCTAAAATTTTATTTTATCAATATAAAGTATACAATCATTGATATAAGCACACATACCTTTCAAACATCAATGTGGATTCACTCATGAGTAGCCTAAGGTATAACTAAATGATGTCCTAGAAAGGGTTTTCCATCTTTTCAAGCTCACTGTAATATACCTAAAAGTATATTACATTTATTATCAAAATGTAATAAATCACTATCACAAAATAATAGTCATAGGATGATTATTATTTAATGTATCATTAATATATAATAATGATAAGTCACACCCTTTTCCAAGGACATGACTTATCACACCTACATGTATTTATTTAGTGTTTTTCCTTAGTATACATATATAGTTATCTAACCCGACAATTACACTATGTTTTAGACATAAAGTTATCCGATGGCTCATCTTTTCAATACTAACAACTATATTGATCCATGGATTAACACTCAATTGGTTCATAATCTTTATAGGGTCATTTGTTGACCTATCGATTGTGAGAAATTCATATGTCAAAAATTTTACTGCAAATGAACTCGACCAAGAATTAAATCTACTGCAAATGAACTCGACCAACCCCATTCTATTGTGATATCTATATCGACCTCCTCAATGTTGAATGCAAGTGGAAGATCTGAGTAATATTCCCTCCCAATCAACTAGTGTAGAATCTTTCACCACCGAAACTAATCAATCACTAGGGTTTCAACCCCTAGAAAGACACAAGAGCTTTCTCCAAAGATGGATGAGTAAAAATGTAATACCCCCAGGTTAATCCCTAGTGTAATTGTAAATGTATGTTTATAGGATAGTGGGCTAGGATATTAAAATCCAGAGTGCCTATGTGATTATTAGGTCGGGGAGCCTGGATTGCTAAAAGGCTATCGTGCCTATATTGTAATTTGTAATCATACTCACATTATTAATACAATACATCACTACTGTTGATGGACCAAACAAAACAAGATGGGGGGATAAACTCCACCAGAAATGGAAAGGGGGGGGCTAAGAGTCTAGGAAAGGGGATAAGATAAGGGGCCTTAAGCCCAATGAAATATTTTATTAATATTCCTTAAAGCCAAAGTATGGATATGAATATATCCTAAGTTTCAAAAGTGGGGACGAGAGAGTCCCTTATGTGCTAAGTGTCACATATGGAACATGGAAATACAATTTGGGGGATATAGTGTAATAACCTATTTTTTGATAGGATTTGATCATCATTCCTTGATGATTTCATCCTTCATACATGAGAGTCGTACCATGTAGTCGTACTGGATCGGGCAAGCTTGGAAGAATTTTCTGGGTAAAATGGGACTGAAGAGGTGGGTTGTTAGACCCATGTTGCGGTTGAAGAGGTGGGTTGTCAGGCTCGTGTTCTGTCAAAGAGACAGGTTTTCAGGCCCGTGAGTAGTTTCTCTGAGTGAGAAACTACTGGAAATTGTTCCCTGGTGCATTGGGAAATAGCTACAGGTCTCTGAGAATTCCTATCCGGCCTGTTGATGAAGTCCCAGAAGGGAAGTGGGGTAGTCGAAGGACTGTTGAGAAGAGAGGGGTAACAATTCATGGGTGGGACATGCATGTGGGGAATGAGATACTGTAGGCTAGTTGCAACAGTTCAACACCTTGGAAGGATCAATTATGCTGATTATTAGACCTTAGATTGGCTTAGGATTCCCTTGGCCCTCGTAGACCTTAGCTTGGCTGAGTAGCGATGTGTACTTCCATGGTGTATAGGGCCATGGTGCTAGGTACATGGTGTCATGGAAAAACATGTGGTGAGTGAGCTGGCGCCACGGTGGGGCATTCACATGTCGGGTAGAACCATGAGCCAGACCCGCAGAACTGCATTGCGGGGGGGGGAGGAGGGATCTGATGTGGTTAGGCCAACCCTAGGAGGGGGGGTCACAATACACCATTGTGCACCACGTCATTGGGGCCATAACCTTGGTTATGTTTTTCGCCCCCTTTCCCCCTCGATTAACGATTGATAGGTCAAGGTGCCCACAATGCGACGTGGGCCGTCGATTGCCACCAATGCCCACTGCACCATGGCTGTTGAATCCAAACAGAATGAAAATTGACATGTCGGGAAGTATGGGTGTGGGATGGGGCCCTCCCATTCCCACGACTCAATAAAATACTTCCACATGACAACTAGAAGGTGGGGCTGAAAGGTAAGGTGAGCACGCCAAGAAATAAAGGAAAGAGAAGGAGAGAAGGAGGTAAGGGCCGACAGGTGATCAAGGAAACAGTGACTAGAAGGTGGGGCTGAAAGGTAAGGTGAGCACGCCAAGAAATAAAGGAAAGAGAAGGAGAGAAGGAGGTAAGGGCCGACAGGTGATCAAGGAAACAGTGGTCAGAAGATGACGGGGAGCCACTCCAAAATTTCAAGTGGACTTGGGATGCCATGTCATCATATTATTCAAAACAAGTCATATAAATTTCACATAAATTATTAAAAATTACTGGAAATTTATAGTTCTTTTCAGGGGTTTTGCTTACAGGCCATTTTCATAGGCCTAAATGACATTTTTGAGATATCAAATTCGAAATTGTATGTCCTTTTAGGACACATAGTTTCTACATCTTGAATATTAGAGATCAGAGAGGGATTTCTAATAGTGTAAACCATTCGTCAAACGAAGTTAGAATGAGAGAGTTACATGCCAAATAGTGGAGGGTACATTTTAAGCCCTAGTTAACTTCTAGGGACCATAACTTCTTTCTTCATAATCATATTCAGGCACATGAGCATTATGTAGAAATATTGTGAGCCATAGAAGACATCCATGGAGCTAAATTAAAATTCTGGGTGCATAGAAATGTATAAGAGGGCATAGAAGGTGCATGTAGCATTCAGGGCCAAAATTATTAATTGCCCTGAAACTTCAGTAGGTTATATCTAATATCCTGGAGCTTAGATAAAGATGAAACTTGGAAAAATTGTTCATGATATGGTCATGAAGGAACCCAATTGATATCCTATCAAAATTTCCAAAGGAGCAAGTACAAGGAAGCTTAAGCACAATTAACAATTGCACCTGATGGAAGCAATTTTTGAGCAATAATCGAATGCCTATAACTTTCTGCTCAAAAATCAGAATTGAGCAAGAAAGAAGTCATTGGAAATGTATTGGATAGAGGAGTCCATGTAATCACCTAAAATTGTGAGATGATCAACAAAAATTCATAGGAATTCAGAAAGATATTTCTGGTGACCATAAAGGGGAAAACTTGTGCATATGTTACCAAACTTGTGTATTGTGGTTTTAGCTAACAAATGTTGTTGTATGCTTTCTTTAACTCGATTTTTTTTAGAATTGTTATTTTATATAATAAATGTGTTGCAAGAAGAGATTAAATTTTATGATAAACAAATAAAATTGTATTTAACAAAGTGGTATATTCAGGTATGAGGAACAAGGTAGGGTAATTTCTTCAAAATATGGAATGATTGTGTGGGGAAGCTACCGGCTGAAGATATCTATACTCAGTGAGTAATATAGAAGACTTTAAATGGAACTATGATTTGGAAAATAATTCAATATGACAAATATGCATAACAATTAGGGATGCTGAGTAAGAGAGAGATCGTCTATGTTTCATGATAAAGCACGAGTAATGAGTATGCATAAAACTACGACCATGGAAGTTTGGAGAGATGATTTTCATAACAAGTGAGAGGGTTGAAATTTGGTTAAAGATAAGCATAGGTAATCAAGGAAAGAGTTCTATGACAAGAATATTTCACAATATGATCAAAGGTAAAGACTAAAGAATGATAAGGTATGGGTCTTGGTGCAACCATGAAGACTTGAGAAGGCAAGGAGATATAAATTTATGTGTACATGTAACTACTACAAGAAAATCACTGATGCTAATTAGAGAGGAATCAGGATGCAAAAGTAAAGTATGTATTGGATGAAGTAATGAAAGAAAATCACCCTAAAGGATTCCAATGTACAGATAAAGCAATACAAAGTGGTCAGATCTATTCTAAAGGGATTGATCATCATAATGATAGTATTCTGATAAAGAAAGACACATTATATCCATGGAGATGAGGTGTGTTATCTCCAGGGACCAAGTATGTAGTTCTGCAACTATGTCTCCATTATTCTTGTCAGAGTAGTGTAGTGGAAGTGTGGTATAAATGTTAGAACTTTAAAGGTGAAAAAATGAAGGTTCATGTAAGCTAAAGAGTTCCAACAACGATGCCTTATGTGCAGAGTGATGCTAGAAGTGTGAAACCATATTTTGGGGGAAGGAATTACATAAATTTAAGTGCATTCCAGAATTGGACTAAGATCATGAGTAGCTGGAGAGAGTAGAAGAAAGTAATCCTAGGTGGATACCTATTTATTTGAGGATTATGGCAGCACATAAAGAATTAAAACATCAATAAAATGAAGATTGAGAATGAATGTAGAGAATGTTGGGTGCATTTCAAAGGTGTTGAGTACATGCCCAAGGTAAATTAAAATGTTAATCCAAAAGAATTCAAGCATGGTGATGATTTTCTGAAGGGAAATCAATAAGGAACCATGAGGAAGAAAATGGATCTATGTTGA
>CBVK0101971841.1:0-12794 GCA_900067695.1 Picea abies | reverse complement strand
GAGGGCCTACAAATGAATTGGGTGAAGTACCTCATAAACCAGCTGGAACTAGATTGCAGGAAGCATAGGACCAAGGATATGAGTTCCACTTCAGATGGAATCTCATCTTGATTGCTTTTATCGCATGGGAGATGCCAAAAGGTGCGATATTCCCAAACATCGAGCCCTTTGAACCTATGGCCGCGAAGTTTAGTACATTGTGGTACTTGAACGACATGAATAAATAGTGGCAATCAAATGCTGTCTTCCACACTTATTACAACTAGTTGAAGGTATCCACATAGTCTGTGCCTCACATCACACCCAATACTCTCCACAGGTTTTGGACTTTAATGAAATTCAACGCAGACTGCCATTTCATCTATATCATAGCACGTGCTGATGAGAATAAACAACAGTTGCAATCATACTACAAGTTGATGAAGGATGACTTGGAAGAAATTACCAAGGAATGTTCGGAGGACCTCCTTGTCCTAGCGGACCCTGCAGAGATGTCCGATATAGACAGTCTAGAAACTGTGCCAGATATAGCCATACCTAGCAAGATAAAGAGAACTGAAGAGGTCCATGATTTAGACATAACATCCATGAAGACCACTTCCATCTCAACAGAACAAGGAAGATATGGAGGAGAGATAGATGGTGCAAAAGTTGAACAAAATAAAGGCGAGGTTACACTACCTAGAGATGAGGAGGACCCCTCAAAGAAAAGGAAGGTTTCCCCACCGAAACCCTCATCTCAAAAGAAAGTGAAAGAAACAAGAACCAAATTTGACACCACCCTCACCTCAAATGACTTTGATTTCATCGTCGCAACACTGAACGATGCTTCGCTGGAGATAGCAGAGAAAAAAGAAGCTAAGAAGGAGGAGGTGTTCAGTTGGATTAAGGATGAGCTCCAAGGGGTGAAACATGCAATACATTCCATCCACATAGTTTCTATTGTGCCTTTTTCAGCAGGAACATCAGAACTAGGTGATGAGCTAGCTCAACTACACCGCATCACTGATACAGTCCAAGCTCACCTTCGACGAGATCAGGAAGAGATATCAAAAGCCACCCAGGATTTAGCGCAAGTACAGAAAGACCTTGAGGAGCAATGTAGTGCTACAGAATGGGAAAATCTTTCTCTACAAGTGAAGTGGGATGAAGAAAAAACACAGTTATAGCAAAGCAAGGAACAGTTGCTCATCGAGTAGCTCAAAGTTAAGGAAATGGTCAATAGAGCACTTCACTCTGTGATAGTTTTCAAAGTAAAAGTTGAAGATATAGTTCCACAGCAGGTGGCACAACTTGAAGAAGTGATCCAACAGCTCCAATAGTGCATAGAAGACTTGGAGCTCCGCACTGTGCCCGAGACCCCTCAAGATGTAAGAGACCTAAGGGAAGCAACTTCCTGCAGTGCAGTTGACAGACTAGAAGATCTTTCCTTGGAGTGCAAGCAGTTGAGTAACTGAAGCTCCCAGACATATGAAAACGTCACTGAGAACCTAGAGTTACAGGTGCTAGAGTCGCAGCTCGAGGAAGCAAAGAAACATGTAGACACACTACAGGTGCAGCTGAAATCTCTATCATCCGTAGATAGAATGAAGAGGTCTCAGGAGAAACTCACCACCCAACAACAGATCCATATGAGTCAAAGCAGAGTGATGGAATTTGCTCAATGGCTTCAACTAGTACAAGATAAGGCATGCTAGTTATTCACATAGGTTGAAAGCCGAGGAGAAAAGATAGAAAAGGTTGTCATTGCATCAAAAAAATTCCTAGAAGGGTCTGTGAATCACACAGTGATCCAAGAATTCATTGAGCAAGAGGCTACAACAAAGAATCAAGTTGAAGAAGATCGAGCCAAGCTCGAGACATTCGAGGCAAAACTAATCAGACCAGAGTGACTCAGGATGAGTGAGTGTTGGGGGCCTGTTGGCCCTTGACCAAGTTTTGGGAGATTCTTGGTCATAATGACCTATTTTGGGACTTCAACAGCCTGTCGAAAGAGGAGCGCAAGATGAAGTGAAGATCAAGGGATCTTGGTCGACTTTTGGGTCCTTTTTGGGTTTTGGGGATAATGTAATGGGATTGGGATGTCTTTTTGGGTTTTGGGGATAATGTAATGGGATTGGGATGTCGGCCCATGGGTTTTACCCATGTTTAGGCCTATTTTGTAAAGTATAAGTAAAAGGCTATGCAATGTAGAAAGAAAACTAGTAGGCTGGTAAGCTAAGTGCTAAAGGCTAAGTGATAGTGTGAATTGTAAGGGATTTGTGCATTCTGTGTAAGACTTGCAGAGCAGAGTGCAAGTCCTTGTGAAATATTGTAGAAGGATTTGTGTTGTAATGCAAGGAAGAAGGATCTAGCATGCTGTGCAGATCTTCTGTCCCGTGCGGAGTAAGGGTTTTGAGGATCTGTTCTTGTAACCGATTGACTAAAGACTATAAAGAAGAAGAGTTAGTGGACATAGCCCCAGGGAGGGGGTGGACCACTTAAATCCTATGTAATGATGCTTTGTGCTATGTCTTTATGTGATTTACATGTTATTTGATAAGTTCTTGGATGTATTTAGATAAACCTACTTATGCTTCATGCTTATTAGATGTGAGAATATTATATCTGATCCATATGAATGTGCTTAGTTCTTGATCTGCTAGATATGACCGGTCTATTGATGCTAAGTGCTTAAATATGTTGTAACAGTGTGAATGTTGTGAAGCCCTACTTTATCAATGAAGTGATTAATGATTATATATTGAGGAACTGATGGTTCTAAGTGCTTTATTAAGTGTTATAATCATAGATTCGTGTCCCAGCTAAGGTTGCAAACATCTGAGTCTTGCAACCACCCCTACCTCTACCTCGGGTGAGACTTCATCTTCTTCGCAGATGTTGCCGAAAGGGCCGGTAGTTATGGCTTTGTTGGTTCATTTTTGTAGCGTTGAACCCTGGGTCTGCCCCTGTGCCAACAGGTGGACACTGAAGATTGTATGCTCAAAAAAAGGATTGAAGAACTAGATTATACTCCAATTCCACCCGCTATATTTTCAAGTCCGATTACTACTATTAAATCTTGGAAAAGATCTGACAAAACACCAGAGTCAAGCTCAAAGTTAAGGGGAACATCAATTTTTCTTGCTACAGTTAGATGATATGTTGGGGACAATATAAAAATGAGAATGCCTCTCATTCTATAGGCATGGGATTTCAAAATTGAAAATTTGAAGCAATAACTTAAGGAAAACCTCAATAATGACGAGGTTTTTTATAAAGATGTTGTCACTACATTTGTTTTAAAATTTTTTGGTATGAATGAACTAAAACGAAAAAGAAGAATATTTACCATCCCCTACTCGCATAAAAAAATTGAAAGCTTGTTGGCTCAAGAGAATAAATGTTTTAAAAGAAATATTGGTTGATTGTGACACTTTAAGTGTCAAAAAAGGGGGATTATATTTTAAGTTGATTGAATTAGACTTGACAGGAAACACTGGGGAAGTCTAAGATCCAAAATTAATTTTAAATTTTATGCTTATGGTGAGAGAAAAATTTGAAGAACACTTAGATATATTGAAAGGTGTATCAATGGAAAAGTTTAATAGTATGACCGAGTACACATAACAATAAGTAAAATGTTAGCTTGTAAGTTATGTTAATAAAAATGAAGATATTGAGGATACGTTGCATCAAATTTTAATTGAATTAAGAGATTTAGAAAACACATTATTTGATATTAATGTCAGGAAGGAGATAACCATCACACCTATGAGGGAATACATCAAAAATTGGTTAAAGCAAGTTCTAATCAAAATAAATGAAGAAGATCAGACATAGGTGGTTGGTACTGGTCATGTAATTGCAACCAAAGAGAATACAAGAAGAAAATCAACAAGCAAATAGCAAGAGAGAGAGAGAGAGAGAGAGAGAGAGAGAGAGAGAGAGAGAGAGAGATCCATCATAGTGAGTAAAATGATCACATCTTTCTCAATTCTTTTCTCTACTTGTTCATGAGTCATCCAGTCGTGCTTATCTTTCCTAAGAAAAACATAACCAATTTCTGATCGCTTCTTTTTGTCTTCCTTTCAGGTTCATCCCTATTCCATCCTTTTATTTTATGGTCCACGAGAGCCCAATCCCAGTACAATTTTGGATGAATGCATTTTTATTTTTAGACTACTAAAGACTATATTTGTTTTTTAGCATAAGATTTTGGGGTTAAAACTTTAATGATATCTTTGAACTTTGAGTTCTGAGCATAATATATTTAAAGTTTTCCTACCATATTATTTTCTATTTTGAATGAAAAAACTCTTTTAAAGTTCTCTCAATTGTGGGCCTTTATTTTTCTTTCCTTTAAATGTGATCAAAATTATTAATATTGTGATGGATGTGAGAATCATATTACTTTTCATGTAATTGTTATTTATTTTAGTACAATATTTCTGCATATATTATATTTTCATGAGTGAAAATTCCCGATCCTCTTCTCAAGAATTCTTTATGAATGCATATTATTTTCAATCAACAATAACATTTCCATTGAGTTATAAAGATTGAGGTTTGCTATTTAGTATTCTCCCATTTTCATCCCAAGATATTCAAGATTTATCTTTAAGAAAATACAAAGGAGTACCACCTATATAAAAATGTAGGAGGATATTTGTATCCTCGTGAGGTTGTTGTTTGGACCTTAACTGATCTAAACATCAACAAAAACCCATATCTAAAACACCTTATCAAATGTTGTTTTGATGATATTTATTGCATTAGATATAATTTCTAGTATTCACTATTTATTTATGTAGGCTAATAAATTTGATTATGTTGATGAATCATGATAAGAACAATCATGATGTTATTGTTGCTCTACAATTGATAGGTGTTGAGATGGTTATTGTGTTCATGATGTTAGATTATCTTAAGATCCTATGATATTTACTTATGATGTTATGTGATTCCATTTAATTATGTTGATAAAAGGCTATGTCTTTGATAAAGATTTGTTGAGATGATTATCATATTCATGATGATATGCTATGTTGTTAGGATAACATGTGGTTCCATTTATTATATTTGATAAAGATATGTTGATGTTATGATCTTATGATAATATCTCTTGATGTGATGGTTTGATGTAATTGCATAGAATTATTTTATGATCAGATTTTTATGATGGCATGATGTGATGACATGTGTTACTTACATGTAGATTTATGATGAAATGTTTAACGATGGCATGCATATGCATGTGTTGTTTTACTGTTTAAGATGCCATGATGACTATGATGTTGAGTTCTCATGGTGATATGCAAGAGTTAGCATGTGGATTCTTTCTTTGAGATATTGATATTATGATTATAACTAATGCATTGGTTGCATGTTGTGATGTGGTGATTGTCAAGTCATCCATGAGTGGGCCAAGAGGGATGGTTTATTTGATGATCTCATGGGAGCCCATACCTACGAGGGAGAATATTTACAAAGTAATACCATATGGGTTGAGGACAAATCAATCAACCAATCTATGCCATTGGTTCTTTTTCCTAGCGGGATTGTATGGAAAAGGCCATAGTGCCTAATATAAAGTTGTGATGCCAAATTCCCGAAGAACGACTTGAGTGTTGTTTTTCGGTGGTGTTGTGGGATTGAAATTTGATGCCCAGGGATGTGTAATTAAGGGAGGATAAGGAGGGAGTTTACGTCCAACCTTTCGAGATGACTAGTGTACAAAAGTATTGACCCAGGTGATTGGTGTACGTGAGTATTGATCAATACCACTGGTGTACGTAATTTTTGACATAGATTCTTGCTTGGGAAGATGAGGTATGGTGCTTAGAGCCCTGATAGACCAAGATGTCTTCATCTGGTTCCATAGATCCCTGATGAACAATAGAAGGTCTGGTGCCTAGAACCCCGATAGAATGAAAGGCTTTAATCCTTGTTTCGAAGGTTGGGAAGAATTGTTGTAGTGTTTCTCGTGCTTCCCTGATGGGGTCTATGGACTTTCGATTCCTATTGTAGTCATTTGGGTGGATTTATACTAGTTCAACAGAGGGTGTTGTGGATTATACAAGGAGAAAATTTAAAAATCCTATAAGTAACATAATTAACGTTAACTTCGAGACGAAATTCCTAAAGAGGGGGAGCATGTGTTGCCCCATATTATAAAATAAATAATGATAAATATAATAGTAAATAATTATAATAGTGAATAATAATGATAAATAATAATAATAAATATAATAGTACATGATAATAATTATAATAGTAATAAATATAATAACAATAATAAAAAATAAATAGAAGAAAGAAAAGAATAAATAAAGTAAAAGAATAAAATATAAATAAATAAAAATGATTACTTTATTATTAGAATAAAATGGTAAAATGAGAAAATATTAATTTATGGAAGACTCAATTAAGTTAATTTAAGATAAGAAAAAAATAATTTGAATGGTGACAAGTGACACTCGTGTATGTAAATTTTTGCATGGATCTTTAAGAAAGACTTTATATATTCCGAGGTGGAAAAGTAAGGCATCTTTTTCTGGTGCAATTGACGGATATTCTTGAAGGTTGACATAGTTAGTTGATTGAGGGCTTGGGGGCTCTCATTCTTAATGACTAAGGGGATTGAATGGGAGGATATTTGTCCCGCACATTGTTGTTGTGACATGTTGGATCAAATCTTGGAGTGCAATGGATTGGTAGGTATAATGTTATAAGTAAGTCAAGGTCTTTAGTTCTCAGGTAAGATCCTCACGAATCTGATGTTATGTGAATTATGAAATCAATATTCCTTTACTTTATTAAGTTTATGGTTATAATTTATGTGTTTTTATATTCAATGTATTGGTTTTATGTATTAGATATTTAATGAACTATGAAATAATTAACTATGAAATCATAATCATACTTGGTAGTTATAGGTCTCCACTTCATACTCTTGATTATACACTATGAAGGGTAGAAGTATTTGTGTGATCACTGAATACACAAGTTCAAGAAGGAAGTGCTTCTCAAAAGCCAACACTGCCAGGATTCATGGCCTGCTACCAAAGACATATTCTTCAAATTAATGACTTCAATCGAAGGATTTCACCAGCAATACTAGGCCATCCATTGACCATGATATTTTAATGAATAAGGTTGCTTGAAACTCCAATGGGATTTGGTATCTGTGTTCAAAATTTATGGAGAAAAGCATGAGGCTATTGAGATCTTGTTCCAACAATTATACTTCCAAGAAATACATTCACCAACATAAAGCATAATATTTTGTAGCAAATTTCCTTTCAAGTATAGATACTGTTGCATAACCTTGATCATAGTAGGAAGTAGAATCTTGTTTTTTCGAGTTTCATTGTACAAAACACACGATCCCTTTTGAAAGTCAAATCTAAGTGGACCAATTTATGCCATCTCACAAAATTAGGCACCAGATAAACAATTTGAATGATATCTTCCTAGAGCATGAATGCTACCACAATGACTGTAAAAAAATAGTGTAGGATTCTCAAAATGTTGAGAGTTCAAATTCATGGACTTTCCCATAATGTGGTGGTAACAGAGAACTGACAGAGATGGGAGTTTTGGGGAAATTTGAAAAAGTAATCGAAGGTGGGTGTCTTCCTGTGCAAATACTTGGGAGAAAACATTTGAATATCTATCTAATCCATTTACCAACCCATCGATATAGAGTGGAATCAACTTCTTCCCTTCGATTGTCTCAAATAATGACTTCGACAATTTGTTGTGGAACAATTCAGATGCATTGGAATTTCACAGAAAACATAAATGGATCCCTCCTAGCTGCGGGATCACTTCTCAATATGCACGCGACTTAGAAGTTAATAGAGATTACTGATCAATGGAATGTGTTATCTCTCCAGGAGTCCTTCTTAGGTTGTATCTTGAAGAAGCATGGTAACTTAAAGTGTGATTGATTTTGTGTTTATGTTTGGATCAAATGGGATAACTGACCTACTGGATTTTGATCAAGACAATCAAATGTATATAACCAGATGAGACAATGATTTAAAAAATTAATAATAAGATAAATAGCTTAACTGGTGGATGAAGAAGGCTATACTTATTAACCAGAACACACATGTGATGGGTCATATAAGATAGTGCATATTTCTTATTAAATCATGGTTTATGAATTGACTAAGTGAGATAATAGTCACTAGCAATTACGATAAACATAGATCAATAATAATCATCAAAGTATAGGAAAAGAAAGGAAATGGTAATCTGAAATCAATAATGAAAGGAACTTATGATCTGTATTATATATATGGAAAAGTCTATTACAATAGAAACCCGGTCCAGTATCCAGACTCGAACCCCTTACTTCATATGAAGTTCTTGGATTTATAGCCTTTACAGAAGGTTTCCAGATCCCCAAAAACTAGATCAAATATGCCAAAAATAGAAAGTCAAAACAGTTTCATAAAAATAGGAAAGGATCCTATTTAAGGGGTCAACCTCTATCTTGATAGTCTTCATGTCTTCGACAATTGCAACAAGCCTTCAAAGGTTGATGGATAAGGTAAAAAATTCCACCTCGAGGATAGGTCATTCTTTTTCCAAAAATAGACAAGAAGGTTTATCATTTCCACCTTGCCAACACCTTCAAAACTGGTACGGAGCACTAAATCTGATGCTCTTAATTAAAATCTTCATTTAGAAATAATCCTTATGCAGTTTAGAATGATAAAACTTGGATCTGTGCAAAAAGAGTGCCTCTCTTCCCTTCTCTGTGCTTTCGGTGGCTAAGAATAGCTGTGAAATCTTACCGAAGCCACCGGAATCTCTATTTTAAAACTGGCTTTCAAATTTGTAGAAATGCATTTCCTTCCACCTCACCATTGTTGGACAACATCGGGCTTATATGTTTTCATATTAAGAAATTCATACATCATCAGACCTCCAATTCAATTAGCACATTTATATGTAGTAACAGAATGCCCTTTTTCAGTGAGTTGATCAGATGTTCTGTGTGTTAACACTCCAACTACGACCAAAAGAACATTCAATCCTGGATTGAATCCCTTGCCAACAACTTGAATAAGTATTCTATCCTAGATAACAAATGAAAATAAGTCTATGTCTGTCTGAGAAGAGAAATACTCTTTTGTAGAGTCTTTGATTGAACTTCTCATTCCCCTTTCTCTTCTTGCTTGCGATGATACCTGGAAAATATGCTCGGTGTTTGAGTTAATTCAACACTTTTCTTCTGTAGAGTCTGGAAGATAACTTCAAGTTCTTCATGCCTGCATTAAATGATCATTATTTATGTTTGAAAAACTTAACCAAAATGCCAAATCAATCATTACTCCACCATTAAGAAAAAGATCCTATGGATGCCATTGGACTTCCATGCTCGTGGCACCATGCGCATGGTCTGTTGCATGAGCACTCTGCACATTGTGTATTTTAAGCTTAGGGCTCGACTGATGGCTTAACTTGTGGCTTTTCATAACAACCTGATGCCTTAGACCTGCAAAACAATCCATAGGCCAAACTATGTTGCACCTTTAGACAATTGTGCATGCATTTTCTGCCTGCAAATTGGATTTTGGCACCTGCCTATGAGTTTGATTTTTTATTTGGTTCAGTATCAATAAATCATATGTATCAAGATTTAGGAGTTTTATAACTTTACATACACCGATAGTTACATAACTATATCGATGAGGTGTAGTGATAGGATATGGACTTGGTGCGTGCGTTGGCTTGACCCTGTGGATTGGACTTGTGTATTGACTTGTGGTTTAGCACTTGTCTTTGTGTTGTGTATTGATGGTTTGACACTAAAGCACACACAATACCATTTTTTGATAAATGGCAAATGAATGAACTGAATATTTAAATGTTATGAGAAATCTTAATGCAATGGTCTAAAGAAACTAATAAAAAGGTTTAAATTCTGGCTATGCAGGTTAAGGACAGAGTCACAAGGATCTAGAGAAAACATGATCAATGAGGACTTAATGGGGAATTTGAAGATATGGATTATAGAAAATGACTAAGAAATGTGAAAAATTTAAGTGCGAAAGAATGAAATTCCTCAAAATTTACCAGTGTATTTTTTATCACTAACATCTGGCTCCAACTGGGATGGGGACCTCCCTGCAAGGTTTCCAAGAACTTAGTAGTTTCATTCACCTTTACCATTGGGCATGGAGTCATCTAGATTTTATAACTGATCCTCTGCAAATCTATAACCTGCTTGTAGCCTACTCTGCTTATTCAACAACCAAAAACTGAAAGAGTCTACTTGCTCATAGAGCGAGCTTATTTTCTTATCTACTCCTACTCTAACCATTGTACTGCTTCTTAATCAAGTAAACTCATGCTTCCAATGAAGCCATATCAAAAAATGATTTACTGAACCTATTCTTGATCTTGACCTGAAAAATAATGGAATGCATAGCCAACAGAAATGTGATTTGAACAGATGATAAAACCAGTTTTCATCTGACGGGAATATTTTGATATTTATGTTATTCATGGACTCTAGAAATTTAGCAATAGGATCATCAAAATCATAAAGGAATACCTCTTTAAGCTGTTGTTCCAACTGAAAATTGAAGTACTTTTGTTGATTGCTTTCAGTGATCTCATACTTAACTATATGTTGCTCAACCTCGGTCGGAGAAACATGTATGACCAACTGCTGATCTAGACCTTTATGCTCATCGCCTTTCGGGTTTTCAAAGGGGACAAACTAATCTTCTTAACACCATAAGTCAACAGATGCATTTGATACAATGTCAAAACCATCAATGCTATGGTTAACATCCTGAAGATCATCATTATCTCGGTCACATTGAGAGATGTCCCCTATTTCATTGAGAGATCATCATCCTGAAGATCTTCATAGCTGTCATTGACCATAGACTGCATATATTTATGATCATATATTTGTTGATAGGTAGAACTAGATGATATTTCATTAGATAATAAATCTTTAAAATTTTCTTCATCATCACTATATTTATCAAATAGTGGAATATCATAATAAAATCCTGAAGGTGAAAATGAAGATTTATGTATTGAAAAATCAGCAATCTGATCTTGAAACAAGTTTGGAAAAATATCGCCTTCTTCCTCATCATAAGTAGTCTTTATATCAAAATCTGAAACAAAAGGTTCAGAAGGAGTAAAATAGTCCTTTTGATGTTCCTCGTGATTGCTGCAACTTCCCTCCATCTACAAATCTAAAAGCTGCAAACTGTCTTCATTGATATCTATGTTGAATATGGACTGTTCAACCTATGTCAGAGAAACATACATAATGAACTGATGATCTGGACTTTTTAGCTTATCATCTTCCTCCTTATGTCTGTTGCAATCTTCCTTTGTCTGCAAATCCAGAAGCTAAGGATTGTCCTTAATATTTGTTGCAGATTTGGAATTGTCATATGCTGATATAAAAATATGTTGATTATCTTTTGAATTTCCGAAGTGAATAATCTGATCTTCATGACAACTAAAGGTAGTAGATGCATTTAGTATAATGTTAAAAACATCTACACTAAGCTCGTCATCCTGTAAGTCACCAATCTCTTGGTCATAGAAAGAGGTATCTTCTACTGCAACATACTTTTCCTGACTATCCAATTGTTTACTCAACAAATTAAATTCATGACAACACTCTGGATAGAGGAAATCAGCTGAAAGATTATCTTTGCAAAATGAATGAAAAGCAGCATGGAAATATGTCAAAGAGATGATACTTGCAGTAGGAAGAGATCGGTACCAATCACAAGCAATCCCCTCTAAGGAAAAACCAAAGAGCTTGACAAGAACATCCTCATGCACAATTTGCAACCGATGAATGAAATCATGAAAATCCAGCAAATGTTCAGCTGACACTTCCCACTCTTCTCCTCGAAATCTAGGAATACTATTTTCCCATTCATCTCTACTAGGCACTGGATTAGGGAAACCAACGATCTTTGAAAAATCACAGAAAACATATCTCTTAGCTAAGATCTTGTTCATTTCATACCAGTGGAGTCACCAACAAATTTCAGAATAATGGAGTCGCAACTGAATCCATCCTTCATGGAGTTTTTAGATAGATGATTACAACCAAAAACAAATGTCCAAGCTTTGTCTATCATCAAAGCTGGATCTGTGTCGTCTCCCAGGGAAGCTTGCTTCAATCTCCTTTCCCCGACAACGACGCCAATTTGTTATCTCTCCAGGAGTCCTTCTCAGGTTGTAGCTTGAAGAAGCCTAGTAACTTAAAATGTGTTTTGGTTTTATGCGTTTATTCGATCAAATAGGATACTAGATAACTGACTTACTCTTAAAATAGTCAAATACATAACCATATGAGACAACGCTTTCAAGAATTAAATATCAGATAAGTAGCTGAACTATGGGTGAAGAATTCTATATTTATCAACGAGATCAGATGCGTGATAGGTTGAATAAAGATAGTGTAGATTACTATTAAATCAAGTTTATGAACTGACAAAGTGAGACAACAGTCACTAGCAGTTAAGACAAACTTAAATTAAAAAAATCATTCAAAGTACAGAAAAGAAAGGAGATGGTAATCTGACAATAATAATGAAAGGAACATGTGCTTTGTATTATATATGATAAAATTCTATTACAATAGTATCATGGTCTAGTCTCCAGCTTCAAACCTCTAGTTCATCAAATTTACAGGATTTATGGCCTTTACAAGCAATTCAGGATCCTATAAAATTTGATCTTACATTCTAAAAATATAGCAAAATCAAATAATATGATATATAGGATCTAATCCTAAAATGAAAGTA
>CBVK0101971830.1:0-13184 GCA_900067695.1 Picea abies | reverse complement strand
AAACATTGTGTCCCTTTGTTTGGACCATCACACCTCTTCATTTTAACATTAAAAATAATCACTATTATTATTCAAACATTATTGTTAATTATTTTAACTTAGTGAGAGTGATTTTCATAAATCGATCACAGGTATGGATTGATTTCTTTTTAACTCGATTCCATGTCTCTGCAAATATTGTAGAAATCGAGTTCTGTAGAGGTGCTTCCTTCAAACAATTTCCATGTGACCATATGCGCAAAACCACATGATTATTAATTTAAGCACTGCCTCTTCTTTCACCCTTTTCTTTTTATCCCCCATATGTCTAGTACTGGGACCGTGTTCTTCACTACTTTGTTCTTTAGGACTTCAGGCCTTTGCAACCTTTCAAATCTCCCGAAGTAGATTTTGTTGAAGTGAGTATATAGATTTCACTAGTAGATCAAATGTTCCATATTTAATCTTCCATGTGTTATCACTTTAACAATTTCTGTGTGAAATCCGGTTTCCAGGACTTAGCGAATCACTAAACTAATGTGGAAGCATGATAAACTGGAGGATAGGGACAAATATAACAGGAGGAGGCTAAAGATAGCAACAATGTGGAGTTGATGGGACCCGGTGGGACATAGATCATGGGTGCTACAAATCAATGGTCAGGGATCATTTCAGGTGGAGAACTTGCATAGAGGATAATTCCCGAAAGCAGGCCAAAAATAACACCATGGTTTTGACTTGGGACCATGTGGTGCCACTGGGTGCAATTCGGGGTGATAAGCAGGTTTCCCTAAACTGTTTCCCGTTGCCTCTAAAATCATAAAGTATATAAAGGGGCACGCTAGTCGTTATTTAAGCATTTTTCAAATTTGATGGAACATTGGAAGTTGGCACAATCACTCCATTTGAACGAAAGCTCAATAGTGCGCCAAACTCATGCGTTTTCTACTCATTCACAAGTATTTTTCATCAACACCATGGACCCTGTCATTATGTAAGTAACATAACAAGATCCCACATCAAACGAATAAGCCCTAATTGATAGAGAGATTCAGATGTGTTCGACACTGAATTAACCATCTCACCCATCTCCATGTCCAGAGCTAATCTGTCGGATAATGTATGGAGACAAATACCCTTCCTCGAAGTAGTCTAGGCCTCCATAGTCCCTTACGATGTTGAGGTCACATTCCCTTTCCCGAAATTCATAGGTTGGTGCAAAGAGAAATACTCATAGGAAGAGAAATTCGTCTTAAATAAACTAGGGTATGATGTCATGTGTAGAGTAGATAGCACGTCAATTCGATACGCCCTCGGCATACCAGAGTCCCCCTTCACAGTGTATGAACCATTTGAAGAAGAAAAACTAATTACGGTTTACATGGAATGTCCCTACGAAGTCAAAATCCTATTTTTGCAAACGATTGTCAAACCAGGGCATATTTTTGAGAGTTTTTCCCTACTAATGAGTGTAAATATCATGGTTATTGAAGTCCAATGGGTCTATTCCATACTGAGTTAGATTTTAGGTTTAGATAATGACAAGTATGTGATTGAGGTCATGTTAGGTTTTCTGTTAGTTGTTTTCCAGCTAGCGTCCATTCAATCAGTTTGCATCAGCTTTGATAGATTCATAACTGATAATATACACAAGCAACTAGTGAATTTCCAGTCACTAAGACATTTCAGATATTACATATATCTGCTGAAGACTTTCCTGGAGACAAACAAGAGAGTGTTCCCTAAAGAAAAATTCATATCAACTAAATGCAAAAGAATCAAAATTATTATCTTTATCAACAAGGTAATGTACAGAGTTTACAATCTGATTTTCAACACCAACATGCCAAGAGTCCTAGATAACATGGGGAGTTATTTGCAGCAAAATCCAGAAAAATGAGTGGGGGATTGGGTGTTGTTCATGCGTTCCAAAATAATTTGGGTGTATGGTTGTTATGAATCCCCCTATCTTCTGCCTATAGTTCTGACACCCATATTATTTTCCCTTGAATTCACCAGGCAAATAATTAGATCAGAGACATAACACTTATTGAAACTACACAAGGCGTCCAACCTAAAATTCCCTTTCATCATGGGACCCTTCATTGTAAAAAAATGATCATGCTTATCTCAGATCTAGGCCAAGCCCAAGGAGTTTGGATTTGCACAGCTATAGGGGAGAAGATATGATCCACATAAAATCATATCCAAGAGAAGACTGATAAAAAAACAACCTCCCTATGAGCATGAACATGTTGAAGGATTTGACAAATTGGCAAATCTATATGTCTGTGTTGATATGGAAGCAATATTGTAGCCAACTCAAACACAACAAGTAGAGGCAACCCTGCATCAAATGCAGATACAATAGAATCCTCAGAAGCTGGTAGTTAAAGTTCCCAAGATAAACGTTTATAGCAAAAGGATTCATTTATAAGCCCTAAGCACCAACAGTCAGCAAACTACCCATAAAAAGATGAAGATCACACAATCCCCATAGATAGTGGATCTAGAAGAGGAAGAGCCTAAATATTAGGTAAATATGGATATTGTGGAGAGTGGCATCAGTAATGTAGAAGTTCAGAAAGGGAGCAAGATCCAAAGTGAAGGAAACTCAAGAACTTTTAGCAACAAAAAACACATCTTTGATTAGGTAGTTGGAGAAATCTACCAATCTAAAGAGGATTTGGTAAAGTAATATGATGAGGAGGAAAACTTGGCTATGAATGAAATGATGGAGTTAATCCTTGAAGTAGAAAAGATATCTCAGCATAAGTCTTCTTTTTTCACAGTGAGATATGTAGAGAAGAAAACATTCAATATAAAAATTGCAGATGAAGACAAAGTATCTAAGACCAAGATGAATTATGAAAACATCAGTGCTCCCGACAAAGTGAAATTCCACAGGAATACCAGTCACATGTTGTATTCAGATTACTTGGGTCTGATCTTGAAGAATTCAAGGCTATCAACTTATGCACTTAATTTGGAAGGGTAGTTGAGGCAAGAGAAACCATCCAATAGAGCTTGGAAAACTTAGGTCAAGAGGCTAGAATCTGAAGGTCCTCAGAGAGTAAAATCCTCCTTATAAGAAAAAGACAAGATGATTCAAATCTTGAAGAAAAAACTAAAGATGTATTCCATAGAGCATCCAAAAACATTAGAACTGGTTACTCTAGAACAAGGGAAAGAGGCATTTCAACAAGATGCATTGAATTACAAGGCCAAGTTATTACAACTGGAACAAGAAAAATTGAATTGGTCACATGGGTAGATAGAAGTTCCAAACATGGCTGTAGTTGTACCTTCTACTACAGAAGCTAGGCCATGCACTGAAGGAATTGTCCAGGCTATGTCCCATGTTAGCCTCAAGGTGGAAGAAATCAAAGGTTTAAAGGGAGATATAGAGAAGTTGCAGCAAGAAATGAAAGCAAAGGATGAAAGGATGGCCCAATTCTAGAAGGAGAATCAAGCTTTGCAGGAAAGAGTAAACAAGTTGAAGACAAGGTTGAGAGGCAAAGAAATATTACATGGAGCCAAACACATCATCTGGGATTCTATTGCTACCGAAGCTACCAAGTTCAGGGCGTACTTGAACTTCATCAATGGAAAAGGTAGCATGGACATCACATCCAGAAGTAGATGCACTATTGTAAATGAGACCTTGGCTAAGAAACCATTAGAGTGGGCCAAAAATGATATAAACCTGCTAAATTTCATCCCCACTGTAGAAATTCAGACCATTGGGGTCAAATATAGGACTACATTGATCATTTTGTCCATGAGGGTCATTGTCAAGCATAACCTACTTAAATTAGTCCAAACCAATTCCATACAGATGGAGCAGAGTATACAAGAATTCAAGGATATGTTTGAAGAGTTGATCATCAAAGGCCTCCCACCATTTTGGGATGGCAAAGGGAAATTGTATGATCAGGAGGAATACAACTCTCACCTCACCCAATGCATAATGGATCACTCCAAGTTTGAAATCCTAGAGGAAAACTTGAAAGGAGCCACCCTGGTAGAATATTTGATCAAATATTTTGAGATATTGAATCAGTTCAAGACAATGAAGATTGGACTGCTAGTCATGACATATGCCTCTTGCATTGAAATGGAGGTCCTGATCAAGGAAATGGACTACGATATCCCTTCTGAATTGTAGTGGAAAGAGATAGTGCGGCTGGGAAAAACAAAGTGTAGTCTTCCAGGAACCAACATGTGATGCCCAGGTGTCACCAGGATGGCAACTCCAACAGAGGACCAAAACATGACATATGACAAAGACCAAATATAAAGAGTCAAAGGGATTGGACATTAGTTCATGAAACGTTTTTTATTAATCATTGTAATCGATTCCCATACCAAAAATGTCAAATGTAATTATTATAGTCAGTTTTAGAAGTTGAAACATTTCAGTTAAACTACTGTAATCAGTTTCTAATTGAAAGGAACTTGCATTGTATAAATGCTAGAAGTTATGAATGTATTAATGTTGGAAGAAGTGCAAGGGAACCTTTTTAGTTGTTCTAAACTCAATTGTAATTTTTTGGAGCTGAATTGAATACATATGTAGAAGATTTGAAGTATCTATCAAAAGATTCTAATGGTGGTGATATGAGTTTTATCTCCACTCCTTGTATGTATTTCTCGTGTTCTTTAATTCCATTTGCACTTTCTTCTGTTTGAATTGGATGGTTAAAAGATCATAATTCATCTTGTGATGCTCTCGAATTAAGCAATTTAAAATATGTGAAATTCCTCATAACTAATTCAGAATTCATTTCATTAATGCTCTGAGGCAGTTACTTGTTTCCTTTTTCTTCTTACATTCTGCAAACTACAATTTATAACTCATATTCATCGCTCACTTAGTCTTTATCCTCTGGAGAGTTCTACCGACTAGTCAGTGTTTTCATTCAATTTCAAAATTTAGATTCCATAGCCCTAAGTGTCCCTCCCCTTCCTTGCCAACAAATTTATAAAACCCCCAAAACAAACTAAATCTAGCCATTGATTGGCAAAGAAACATCAAGTGACACGAGAGAGCCCTCTTTGAGCTGAGTCGTCTAGTACCCATCTCTAAAGTTGGTTTGTAGGTTACCTCTGTCATTTTTTTTATCAGTTGAACACATTTACAAAGTGCTAACACCATGAACGAATGATCCTTACTTATATAGAGGATTCAACCACAATCGACGATTATGAATTAATCAAGAGTTGAGATGAAAAATTCTCATTTACTTCAGAAATTCATCTATTTGTGGCTTTTGGAATTTGGAGTAGCAATTCCTTTAGAGTGATTACCTACCGAATAAGTCATAAAGTGATGGTGACCTCTTATTGTTGGTTAACACCTCCACTTACACTATCCTTCCACTATGCTTGATCATCGGTTGAGAATGCTCCCGAAGTAGATCAACAGTTAGCATTACTTCATGATTTACACTTACTCTATAGTTCCAATGTACTTTGATCAACGACTATGAATTAATCAAAGGTTGAGATGGATGGCCAGGATTATTTGTTGATCTGTGTCTTGGATCGATGACTGAGAATGCTCACGAAGTTATCTTAGATCAACAATCAATGTTGACTTTGACCTTCACCGAAGTAGATCGAATGGTTGGATTTTACTTTCATGATGAACAATTCTCGTTCATTTCGGTACTTTGGGATGTCAGGCATTTGCTGGTGGTGAAAATCCTGAAGTACAAACTCCAGGAGTGACATAACTTGCTGACGTCACTACTGACATGGCACTAATTGAGTGGTTTCCACATGTCACTTAGATTTGTAACTTACGCATACCTAAAATGCCAACTTCATCTTGACACTTGTCATTATCTACTTACGCATACCTAAAATGCCAACTTCATCTTGACACTTGTCATTATCTGATTGTGCTATCTGTCCTTGTTGATGTGGATCTCCTCATGTGGCATATGTTCTCCTCCTAGATCTAACGGTTATAATAACTCCCAAAATGTATCTTAGATTGACGGCTAATAATGACTTCATCCTTTGACGCTTCAGGTGAATTTACATGTTCTCAATCCTTTTTCATCGAAGTTGACCACTATTATGATTCAACAACCATCATGTATTGTCCAGATCTGATGGGCCTCATTCACTTCGAGACTTTGAAACTTCTGCCTTCAGGTGAATTTACATGTTCTCAACCCATTTCTGCCAAAGTGGTCAGCACCAAAGTTGACCACTATTTTGATCCAATGACCATTATGTATTGTCCAGATTAGATGGTCCTCATTCACTTCGGGGTTTTGGGGCTTCGGCCTTCGAGTGAACTCATATGTTATGAATCCTTTTTTTCGAAGTGGTCAGTGTCGAAGTTGACCACTATTTTGATCCAACAACCATCATGTATTGTCCAGATCTGATGGTCTTCATTCACTTTAGGAATTCAGAGCTACGGCCTTGGTCTTTTCTTATCATATCCTTCCACTTTACTTGATCCAATGGTCGATATATTATCCAAAGTGTTCCTTGGATCAGCCGACTCATGTCCACTTTGGGACTTCGGCCTTCAGGTAATCTTACCTGTTCTGGGATTATTTTCTCCAGAGTAGTCAGTGCCAGATTTGACTGCTGTTGATCTAATGGTTCCCCTTTTCTATTCGAGATCAATGACTAATACTTAACTCTAGATGAAATATTGATCTAATGGTTGGGAAACCTCCCAAAGATCCTGCTTTAGATATGTTTGTTGAGATATAATTCCTTTGAATTTCCCTCAATATGATGGTCCTAGATTGTCCCAAAATGATAATGAATGGCTCCTATGCATCATCTCTTCTGAGCTTCTGATCTGTTTCATTGCTATTTCTTCTGAGATCTTAATTCCTTGTACTTTGTTAGTCCTTCTGTACATGTATTTTCTGCACGCTACTTCTCCTAAGCTATAGGTAGATTCTTCTTCATTGTGTTCATACCAACTCATCATTATAACATAATGACATCGGATGTTGACATCAATGAAAATATGTTCAACAATATCCCCCTTTTTCATTGAGGGTGACACACTAACTTCATACACAAACTCCCCCTTTGATGATGTTTCTCTCCTTTGAAGTTATTCTCCCCCTTTGAAATCAATGGCAAGGGGTTTCTCTTCTTATGATCTTCCTATCTATATGTTGCTGACCACAATCTAAGCTCAGGTAACTCTTCCTGCAATCATGCTCTTCCTGTTTTAACTGAATGACTCCCCCGATCAATATTATCTCTATGCTTCTAACTTCTCTTCCCCTTCGTTTCTAAAGGGGTAGTTCTTCTTGACAATATCTCTCCCCCTATCATCTCTACAGGATGTCATGTATACCACTATATACATCCTACTGTTTCCGCTGCAGATACTGTTGTCCTATTGTAACACTGTGCAACTGAAGCTTATACTTTTGAAACAACCTTTTGACCTATCCATTGCTTCTCATTGATCTCTATTTAGATGTATCCATCTTTATCCAATATGCTTCTTTACTATACACTGCTCTTAAAGTCATCCGATAGAATTTATACTTTTCTTGCCACATGACTTGGCTTGCTGATAGAATGTAATCTATTCAACTAGAATTGATCTAGTTATCCAATCAACTCAAGCACATATCGACCAACCAATACATCTTTCAGATTTTATCTGTCACAACCACTGTCTCTGAAATTTCAGCTTCCAGTCTTTTCATTTTCAGACTTGTACTCAGTCTATCTTTATCATCACCTCACTGCTGTAGAACTACCATCACAGAAAAAAACCACATAGATTTCTTATACTTATATATCTTCCATACCCATTCTATCAAAAATGAATCAAGCATAGTTGTATTTATACTTTTCCATTCCTTGCTCACATAGTAACTTCCATTTAGGGTTTTTCCACTTATAACCATTCTGAGACCAATACATGACCATTTCACATAAATTTATTGAGAAAATACATAACCTGCATTGTTCCTGGGCAGATGAAGACCTGCAACAAACTATGTGAGATCCTGCATAGACTTATATCATCAAACCATGATGATTTCGATGATCCTATTCATTTTTATGTTCTTTAATGCTCATAAGAGCATCAACAGGAATGATTTTTAAGTCTTTCCTAATTTCTCCTTCCCTTCTTTGTTTCTAATTTTTCTTTGAGAAGGAGTTTCAATGGATCATTAAAATAGGATTGAAAAAATTCTAAGATAATCATCAGTCAATTCTTCTGGTTGTTCTACTGTTGAATATTTATGATCATCATCACTATTATGTGCACCATAAGCTTCTTTATCCTTATTTTGAGGATATTCCTTTATTAATTTCCATTTGTTGGGTAATGGATAATCTTCTTGTATGACATTATCAAGTTTTGGAATTGTGTCATATTTGTCTTTAGGAGTTTTCATGTCTTTAGTTTGATCTAATTTATATGCATACATTTGATTATTATATTCCTTATTATAAGTTTTACCTGATTTCTACCTTATTTCTCCAACAAAACCCTTTTCACCATCAACCCTTCTAGTAAACCAGAAGGCCACACCACACACAAATTTCACAATGCAGTCTCACCCAAGATGGCTTATGGGTGATTGCAAGATGAAGATATCTGCAATCCTGGAAGGGATTGGGGATGTTCCTTTTACTTCTTCTTCTCCTTTAACACAAATTCTACCATAACATTCATCAAATCTACTATTTTTTCCATTCAATCACATCTATTCTACATAATTATAATAAACCCTAAAAGATGAATTCATATAACCATTCATTCATCATTATTGTAGAAATAAAAAAGGACCATTTAGACACAATGCCACACAATATTTTACTATGGTTCACCCCCCCTGGGATATGTCCACAAGGATCTTTTTCTTTATTCATTCTTCATCAAAATAGTGTTGCACACATTACATCAAGGGTTTATAAATGGTGAGACTGACTAAAATCACACCAAGAATCCATAGCTTGTGCCATGACCCTCATTTATACTTCATGATTCTCCAAAACTGATACAAATCAAGCTCCACAACTCTTAACCAAAACCTAGCACTGCAACTTAAGACTAAAAAATTCTCCAAAATTGGTTCTTCACACCAGTTCTAAGACACCCCCTATCTACCTCATACATCATATTTATATTACAAAATGGGTAAAAACCCTTACATGATAACTAAAAAACCCTAATTCTAAGTGGACTCCACTTGTCCACATATTAACTCCTTGCACGTGGTTGGTCTTCGGTCCAACCGTTCCTTTCTTTGATTCTACATTGATTTTCCTTAATTCTCAGTGTGTTTCTTCGTTTTCCTTCTTGCACATCACTTTCTCCTCATTTCCTGGTGCACGTTTCTTCCTTTGTCCATTCCTTATCTTCCTGTCTTGTTTCTTGTGCTCTTTCCTCAAATGTTTCCCCAAAATAGCCTGCTCCAACAACAACTAATTTATTTTTAATTGTTTTCTTGTTGCAACCACTTAACCCATGACTAACCACTTTGACTCGTCAATTTATTCTAGGATCTTCTAGAATAATTTGACTTCTTTGACCTTCTAGGGGCTTCTAGACAACACATGAGGGTTCTCCAACTTCTCAAGACCATATCTCCCTAACTGCGAGGAGTTAAGTGATTTTCCACATATCACCCGAAATGGAACGACATGTAATATCCATATAGAATAGTCTCATTGAAAAAATTACTGATATTCATTATATTATTGCTCAAACTAACTTGGGTTCTCTAACCACACTGTTAGGACTGCTCAACCATCAAACCATTTGGACTTCACAAATCCTCTTCCCGTGAGGGCTTTCACCATAAGGGGACCACTTTGGATTTCATCAATTTGGTACTTCCTATCAACCATGAAAAGAAATCAATGATACAATGATACAAAAATGATCAAACTTTACATCAATGATAACACATCAATCCATCTAAAACATAAAACCATCATACATCATACATCAATGACAACACATCACTATGAAACCACTTGACATCAATCCTTTAACATCACTGGAAACATAGTCTGATAGAACCCAGGGTATTGAACTTATCCGTGTGCATGCCAACAAATGGTTCTATTGCTAGGACTTGGAAGTTAGAAGTGAGGGAATTTTTTGGAGACTAACAAGGAAGGAGATAACCGAATGGATGGAACAAAATGAACAAGAATTTTCTCAGAAGGAGGATAGAAACCCTCTCTTAAATAATAAGAAATGGCTACAAAGGTATGTATACACAAACTTGGATGAGACCCTTTTTGGTGAATTTCCTAATATTTTAGAAAAATGGCTTGAAATATTTGTGGAAAAGACTGGTATACATAGACCAGTCACACCAAAAAACTGGACTTCTAAACTAGTGAGACAAGTGAGATTAGTAGACAACCAAGCATCCTCTATAGTGGGATTTTGGCTGGATAGTATATTGGAAGGCTATGTAATTTTTTTTTCCATAGACTGTACCTAGGCTTACAGTGTCACAGAAAGAGACTTATGTAAACATCTGCAAGGAAGATTCTTAAAATTGTTAGTGACCGAGATAAATATGCTTCTATGTGACAAGGAATTCATGAAAATGGAGTTGGACAACTAAATAATTTTACACCTAACAAAGGGATTGAGGTTGTTTGCTAGGAGATGACTCGAGGGTAGGAAAAATCAACAAAGGAAGGGAAGATTGAGAATGCATGAGAAAGAGGAAGGGATATCAAAAGGAGAAGAAAAATTTGGAGTTCTGTGTAGTGGGAGAAGGTATAAGAAGTCGAGAACTGCAGCTGAAGAGATAGAGAGAGAAGCACAATGAGTACCTAGAACAACGTGTAGATATCTGTATCATAGAGATACAATAGACCAAGGGAGAAGAAGAAGATATCCAATTTAGTCCAGTGATAGAGAAAACAATAAGTCCTTCTCGAGCTGAGTCAAGGGTAAAAAAACAACCTCGTGTGCATCAATTGAATATGAGACAACGTTAAAAGACCTATCTAGAGCACTTGTAATCATTAGAGGAAGTTAGAGTAGTAGTAAATAGAGAAATAATAAAATTACAAATAACCATAATCCACTAGTATCACCAAGAAGGGGTCCTACACACAACAATATGGCATGAGTAGATAATACACTCAGATTACCAAAATTCAAAGGAATTGGATATGAGGACCCAAAACAACACATGTTCGTATGTGAAACTATCTGGACTACAAAGAATGTCCACGATGATGGAAAACATATTGTGCAGTTGGAAACAACCTTTAGAGGACGCGTGCTGGTTTGGTACACAAAGCTCCAAAGTAGCACAATGCCAAGCTAGACAAGGACTTTAACAGAGATTACACAAGCATTACTAAAGGAATTCAAGGAACCAAAGTCCGAGTCATAGTACATTACTGAACTCAATAAGATCAAACAAGTAAAAACTGAGTTTGTATGGGAGTTTGATCAGAGGTTCAAATATGTGATGGGGAGGTTGAAATTTCAAATACCGGATCAACAACATAGATAGTGGTTCATTGTAGGCTTGTTACCTCACACTCACATTTCTTTAATATAACAAAAGGTTATAACTTATGTCACATTCCAAGGTGCTAGAAATTGTGATGAAACTAGAAGCCTGTCCGATCAGAGACAACATCATATTGGTGCATATACAAAACCAATTAGCTGCACTAACGATTCAATTGGAAAAATAACAAAGGGGAAAGAGAAATGAGAACATGTTTGGTGCACCAAATGTATGATTGACGGCCACCACAATGATAAATGTCCAACCTTTGCACAATACTTAGAAACCATAGCACCAAAGCCACTACCAGGAGAAGGATACTACGAGATATGCAAGAAATGGGGACATAACCCCCATGAGTGCTACCTATTACAAAAATATCAGAGTACCCCAAGAAGCTTATTATGATTTTTTTTCAAATCAATGGGACATGAGGACAAGGACTGTTGATCATTTGATCTGATGAGGGAGTGCACAATAGACATATACAAAATTTAGGAAGAGAATGTTGCGACAGAGGGAGGAGGTCAGTATACTACTCCAAGAGGATTTAATCAAGGAAATCGAGGAGGATTTGGTAGGGTTCGAGGTAGAAAAAAATTTGATCGAGTAGGACGAGGCCCCATAATATGATATAATGGTAACCAACTAGGACACCTAGCACGGGATTTCCAAAATCACTGCACAACATGCACTTACTATCGGGTGTCAGAACATGTGACAAATGACTATCCACAACTACTAGAAAAATGGAAAGCCAAAGGGAATAAAAACTAGAACCCGAACATTCAAAATATCTCAGTCGATATAAGGGATGAAGGACCTAAAATCACATTCGTTACACGTGGAGGAACCAAAACATGGACAGATGCAACCAATGGAGGGAAACACATTGAGCAATGGGTAAAGAAGTCAACATTACATGTACCCACATTCAACCCACGAGACAAAAAAAGAAGCCTATAAAAGGATGAGGGAGGAATTGTTGTGACAAGAGTGGGCAACATCAACATCGTCTGTACTAGATATGATCGATAGGTTTTCCACTGATGGTCAGGCCATGACCAAAGGATCATTGAAGAAGGTAAGCACCTTAGGAATGTTTTTGAAAAGTTGTCTAGAGTTGGTCGAAGATGAAAAGGCATTGCATACATTATTCTCTATGATCGATCACTATGCTCAAGGAAAGGTAGTCCCTACTGAAAATAAAGTAGTGAACCAACTACTGCACAAGAAAATAACCAACAAAGAATTCAAGTTCAATGCACATATTGGAGAATAAAACATAGACAATATAATTCTATATTTGGGGTTTGATGTGAACGTGCTACCCAAGAATACATGGGAGATGATGTGGAAACATTTAATGTGGTCACCCATCTAACTGAGACTATCTAATCAATATTGTAAATGTGTTGAACCTGCACATAATAGATCTAGATAGCAAATGACATACATAGTTTGCAGAGAAAATATGAGAAAAGAGAAGCAGAAGAGAAAGAATGGACTAATTCTCATTAACTAAATGAATGAATTATAATTTAAAAATGATATACTCTGTATAAATCAATTGATGTGCACATGATGATAATCCAATGTGCCATAGTGGTTGATCCGGATTTATGTAGGAACACAATGAAATATAGACATACACATAAACGCAGAGATGCAGTGGAAATAAGACTTCATTTCATT
>CBVK0101971823.1:0-11053 GCA_900067695.1 Picea abies | reverse complement strand
GTCACTTCTCTCCTTTGCTCGGTCAAGTCGTCTCCTCATCAGAACCTGCCCAAAACAAACAAATCTGCAGACTTGAGACCTATTCGCCCTCTCTCCCATGCCGGCTGAGGTCACCACAACCTCTCCCATGTCGACTGAGGTCACCAAGGATGCACACAAGAATGAATCACCTCACATTCACCCTATGTCCTTTTATACAACTCAAAGTGGTGAGTAAAAGCCCCTAAGTTAAATCGATATTAAATTAGAATAATTTATTCACACATGTGGGTGTGAAGCCCATCAACAAGCCCACAAGGCCCCACACAAGCCCATAGAGCCCCACGCGTGAGAATACTCTTGATGCTACCAAAAACATCAACACTCGCTCTTAGCGAGGGAGGTATTGTCACCCACTCCAATATCACCTGGAAGTAGCTTTGTCTCCCGCACTAGATCCGCTACCATAACTGCTCTCTAATCCACCTGATTGGTTGCTCCCTTTATCACTGAAGCAAATCTTGTTGTATGGCATGGTCTCTTCGTGGAAGACATCGTGCTCCTTGAAGCCTTCTGCTTCTGAGCATCTTGTCTGTCCATCTCAATCCATGACACCTTCTTGGCAGTCTTGGAAGACTCCTATCTCCCATCTGAACTTGAAGGTTGACTCCCTCGGAACAATCAACTCTCCCTCTAAGCCTGTTGACTCTCTCTGAAGTCAGACTCCCTCTGAAGCCATGTTGCGGGGGAGTTCCCCCCCTCTCGCCCTTGCTCTTGAAGTGCGCTCCCAAGCATGCTCCTTGATCACTTCCTTCTGGGAGCATCTTTCGAGAGTGCGCTCCTTGGGAAAAAAAACACTCCCTGCCTCAAAATGGCTCCGAAAGGTTTTAAACTCCGATTTTCTAAACTTGGACCTATCACCTGCTATTAAAATGACCCTACAAGCTTGGAAACGAAACTTTTGGCTGATCATGATGGTGATCATATTCCAGGAGGAGAGATGCCACCCCCATCCACTAGCAGTGTTCCAAATGCATCAATTTTACCTTTATCTTCACAACGTCCATTGTCATGTGGGGGCCATTCAATTGCTGGTTGTGTTCCATGAACACTTCCACCTACTCATACTCCTACTCCTTCAAACTAAAAGAGCACAAGAAAAGAAACTAAAAGTTTCTAGTTGCAAGAGGAAAATTTAAAGCATAGTACTTAGTACTTGTTAACATATACTAGATCTCTTTTTCTTTTTCCTGTTTAGAAGTAGTCTCTAGAACTTAGTACTTTGTATTGACTCTTTATTATGGCTTATTCTGTAAACAATGAAGTTATGAACATTATATGACAATTGACCTTTGAAGTTTGAAGTTTGAAATTTGAACTATTTACTAAATCTTACAACTCTTTGGTAATGAATATGATGCTCTAGAGTCTGTTTCATTTTGTGGTTGATGTTGTCTATTACAATCTATCGATGACAAATTTTTATGATTGATGTTATATGTTGTACTAAATGGTTGATGCTTTAATGATCATCATTAATACAATAGTTAAATGATCTTATATTTCTGTTTTCATGTTTTTTGCAATTGATTCGACATTCTACATGTTTTTTTTATATATATGCATCAAAATATATTAAAATATGTATTATATAAAAAACGCTTCCAAAACGCTTCCGCTCCCGGATGTGTTTGAAAATTGTGCTTCTCGCTCCAGCTTCTACTCCCGCTTCTCGCTTCTGCTCCTTGCTCCCAACAACCTTGCTCTGATATATATATGCATCAAAATATATTAAAATATGTATTATATAAAAAACGCTTCCAAAACGCTTCCGCTCCCGGATGTGTTTGAAAATTGTGCTTCTCGCTCCAGCTTCTACTCCCGCTTCTCGCTTCTGCTCCTTGCTCCCAACAACCTTGCTCTGAATTTGGGATCCCTCCGAGTCTGTACAACCTTCGGAGCTATCTACTCCCTATTTACTGTCACTCTACTACTGTTGGCCATGGCTCACATAGGCTGGCCCTTTAGCCTATACAAGTTGTTCTCTCTAACTCCAAGAACCACTGCGATGTCTGAGCTAGATCCTCTGGGCATGAATAGCACCTGTCCATCCCAGAACAAAACTGCATAGGCCTTCTCCTCAATTGATGAGACCGAGAGCACACTCTTGGCACCCTTAACACATTTGTCACTCTCAACACATCTTTGGACTCCATCCGGAATATCACTGTACTAGATCCCTACACTGCATGCCTGGTCGCCATACCAAGCTCCACGTACATACTTGAGTCAGACTTTGTGAATCTCTCGAACAAATCCTGTGCTCCTGTCATGTGCTAGTGGCTCCCATTGTATAAGAACCATGCAATCCTCCCAAGTCAAGCACCCCACTTACCCAAGTCTCGATCGTCTAATGAACTTCTGCTCAAGTCCATCATACAAGTCACTAAACTCTTCGTGTCTTCGCACATGCTGTAACTGAAACTGTGTCCTCTCTATGAAACAGTTCCAAGCCGCGGTTGGACACTCAGACTAGTCTACTCTAGACCTCCACAACACATCTCTGCAAGTGTCCTCATCCTCATGGGTCAAATACCTCATATACTGTCGCACCTTGACTCACTGTCAAATGTCCAACTCTATCTCATCAAATTGCCATACACAAGATGCTATCTCATTCGTGCTAAAGCACTCGAATTGCACCCATCACAACTCACTATGACAAGTCACCGGAAGTCCATCCACGCAGTTGGCAACCTGGCACACAACATACCGTTGTGAACTGAGCTCTCTGCCTTATCCACCAAAACTCCCTACCTGCCACACTGCCAAGCTGCAATAGTCCACAATTCCTTGTTTGGACGGTCTGCTCCATGTCTTCTTAACACTATTGTCATTTGTAACAGTCACTATAACTCCCTCTCAGAGCTAGCACTTGTGTCAATAACTTAGATCCAACTGCCATCTCAATACCTCAAGCTATGATACCATGTTAGATTTCGAAGTGCACTTAGACTTCGTGCACACACACCTTAGGTCTGGTCCAGTTTCTCAACAGTGTACACAAAATTACACAATTTGAACTGTGAACATAAACACACTGAAATGCCTAACAACTTAGCACAACGGAAAATCGTCAGTGTTTGTAGCTGAGACAAGTATTTCCGTAAGGGAGTCTACTTGTGAAAATCGTCATTAAATATATCCTATACCTTTCCTAGAATTCACTTTATTAATAACGTAAATGTCTTTTTATTAAAGTGATTTTTAATTAATAAAGTGACTAAGTTAAAGTCACTTAATGATTTAATTAAAAGAGAGTCGTTGATCTCACTCTCTAATCTTGACCGTTGAGATTAGGCAAATCGCTCAAGATAACATACAGAGCGGGTAAAGGAAAAGATAAAAGGGAATTCATTTTTCATAAGTCACGTGAGGTGAAGGAGAGGAAAAATCAGATCTGATTTTTCTAGCATTGGCGAGGAAGAGGGACAAGTACAACACGTATTTCGAGGCAACATTGATTTTGAGGCAACACAAAATCGAAGTAGCACGTATTTCATGGCAACACAAATTTTGAGATAGTAAAAAAAACGATGAAACACATATTTCAAGGAAGCACAAATTTCGAGGCAACACGTATTTCTTCAAGGTACGACATATTTCAAGGCAGCACAAATTTCTAGGCAGCACGTGTGAGCTGCATTTCTTACAACAGTCAGATTCGTTCGTATAGTAGGATGTACAGGTCGTATTGACAGCCTCAATGATCAACAAAACACAAATCGAGGCATTGTAATTTTCAGGTTTGAAGATTTTGGTTGAGGTTTTTCTTTCTCAGAGCCATTTTCGCTATGAGGAGAGCTCTTGTAAGTTCTGAAGTTATTTTGAATGATGAACTGATCTGGAAGAGCTAAAATAATTGTGTACTGTGTGTGTTGCTTTTCTCGTTTTCCGCTGCATGCAAGAGTTAATAATTTCAGCAAAATAATTAGATATGATCTGTTCACTTCGTTGATTTTAGAGAAATTAATATGGTATCAGAGCCCTTGCTCTGAGAGAAAAGCAGATCTATTGTATTCAATGCATATTACTTCAATAGGTTAAAGAACAAAGCTCAGATCAAGCGTGCCAGTAACCGGTGTGAAGGTTGAGCATTGACTAGATGGGGTTTCCAACTTTTTGCCTTGGAAAGCAAGAATCTTAGTGATATTGAAGGAATAGGACTTGTGGGAAGTCTTTACCAACCCTCCTCCAGCTCCAGCGCAGACCTCAGGGGGTACACTAGCAGTGGCAGATCCTGTAGTACAAGTAGCGTGGGATAGGAAGTATATAAAGGCGCAGAGGGTGATCCTTCAAGCCATCAACGATCATCTGATCTGTCATGTTGCAGAAAAGACAAGATCTAAGGAGAGATGCTTGATGCCCCTTGTGTCACTCTTTCAAAGTGACAATATGAGTCAGAAGATGATCCTCAAAACCAATCTTAGAGACTGCAAAATGTCCACCTCAGACAATGTAACCGGTTACCTTATGAGGATCACACAGATTCATGAACAACTTGCAGCTTTAAAAGAGACAATCCTGGATGCAGAGTTAGTAAATGTTTCTCGGAATGGGTTTTTTGAGGCTTGGGAACCATCCATCATGGGCATTTGTGCCAGAGAGAAACTTCCCAAGTGGGAGAGACTTTGGGATGACTGCATTCAAGAGGAGATTCGTAGAGAGTTCAGATTTGGCAAGCAGGGAGGAGGTGTAGTAGATGACAACTTAGCCCTTGTTAGCAAGACAAAGAAAGGGAAAGGAAAAGTTGTCAAGAAGGGTGATAGTCAGGGAGAGGGACAACAATCTAGGCAGAAGAGAGATATGAGCAAGATCAAATGGTACATCTGCCATAAGACTAGCCATTTTGCTTCTTAGTGTCCACCGAGGAAAAAAGTCAAGGGGAAGTCGCAAACAGTTGCAGCTATTGTAGAGACATAGCTGAGCGAACTTGCATGCAAGTTCGAGAATGATTGTGCATTCGTGTCTTGTCTTTCCATCGACACTACTCCCAAGAGTGCTTCGTACTTGGACAGTGGCGCCTCCCGCCACATGACAGAGGCTAGAGAGCTATTCAACAACTTTTCAGAGGATGACTCAGATCTCCACGTAGAGCTTGGAAATGAGGCCAAGTATGCAGTTAGGGGTCAGGGGACAATGTAATTCTAGTTGGATTCGGGAGGGTCCTTTGAAGCGCAGGAGGTACTTTATGTACTTTGCATGAAGAAGAACCCGTTGTCCATCTTAGTCATGGAGGACAAAGGTTATGAGGTTAACTTTTGGAGAAGGCGAGTGTTCATTCGCCTAGAAGGCAGGTGAGAATTGGAGTTCGAGATGGGAACCTTTACAAACTTCAGGGCTAGCCTACACAGACATTGTTGCACACCAATGAGAGCTTGTGTGATTTGTGGCACAGGAGGATGGGTCATCTCCATCACAGAGCTCAACCATTACTGAGGCAGATGGTCATTGGGATTCCAGTATTTAGTCTGGACCAGCAGGGAGTGTGCGAAGGCTATGCACTTGGCAAGAATGTCAAAGCAACCTTTCCTAGCAACAAGACTCGATCCAAGGGCATCTTGGATCTGATCCATTTAGACGTTGGCGAGCCTATGTTAGTAGCTTTAGTTAAGGGTGCATCCTACTATGTGATCTTCATTGATGACTTCTCCAGGAAGACTTGGATCTACTTCATGAAGATCAAGGATGAGGTTTTCAATCACTTTCGAGCTTTCAAAGCTTAGGTGGAGAACATGACAGGAAGGAAGATCAAGGTATTGAGGATAGATAACGAGGGTGAGTTCTCCTCTATAGAGTTCACTGATTTTTGCAAGGATGTAGGAATCAAGAGGGAGAAGACAATGGCCTACAACCTGCAACAGAATGGGGTTGTAGAGAGGAAGAACAGGTCTATCATTAGTGCGGTGAAGGCCATGATGGATGACCAAAGTTTGCCTATGTTTCTGTGGGTAGAGGACTGCAATACAACTGTGTATTTGCAGAACAAGAGCCTACATCGGATACTGGAGGGTAAAACACTGGAGGAGGCTTTCACAGGAAACAAACCCGAGATAAAACATCTTAGGATTTTTGGTTTTTTAGTCAACATCCACATTCCTATGGGGAAGAGGACAAAGTTGCATCCCTCAGGGGAGAGGGGCATTTTGGTGGGGTACAATGAGGATTTGAAGGCCTATAGAGTGTCTACATCCACATTCTTGTGGAGAAGAGGACAAAGTTGCATCCCTCAGGGGAGAGGGGCATTTTGGTGGGGTACAATGAGGATTTGAAGGCCTATAGAGTGTTCTTTCCAGATCAGTGGTGAGTCGAGATTTCAAGTTCGAGGAGAACTTAGCATCTAGGAAATCTTAGGACCTACCAGTAGTTGTTGAGGGACCATAGGAGGTGGGCCCAAAGGATGAGGTGAGAGCAAAGACTTCCAGTGTAGGGAGCTAGACTCCATTTGAGGTGGAGCAGTCAATCCCTTCGACTTTAGTCAGGAGGCCCATGTGGTTTGAGCAGACTTGTTGGGATGCTTGGGAGCATGTTGAGCCTCCCAGGTCCACATTCAGGGAGAGTAGACCTCCGCGAAAATTTTCGTAGTATATGGATTTGATGACCAACATCATCGATTCAGAGCCCTCCAACTTTGAGGAAACAACCAACTAGCAGGTGTGGAGAGATGCCACGGTGGAGGAGCACAACTCCAGAATGAGGAATGATGTCTGGAAGAATGTGCCGAGACCAAAGGGGAAGTCAGTTGTGACTTCTAGGCGGCTTTACAAGGTAAAGCATGCATCAAATGGTAGTGTGGAGAAGTACAAGTCTAGATTTATGGCTCTTGGGTTTTCTCAGAGAGAGGGAGTAGACTATGAGGAGACTTTTTCTCTTGTAGCCAGATACTCCTCAATTCGAGCAGTTATCTCTATAGCTTTTGAGATGGGATGGAGCATCCATCAGATGGATGTGAAGATCACCTTTCTTAATGACATTATTAAAGAAGAGGTCTACATTGAGCAACCACATGGGTTTGAGGTCCATGACAGGGAGACACATGTATGCAGGTTTAAGAAAGCATTGTATGGACTCAAACAAACACCTAGGGCTTGGTACTCCAGGATCAACAATTATTTGCAGAACATGGGCTTCACCAAGATGAGGCAGATCCCAACCTATACTTCTTGTTGGTTGGATCTGAGATCTTCATCTTGGTGTTGTATGTGGATGATTTCATTCTAACAGGTGCAAAGAGTTTGATTGTAGGTTGCAAATCAGATCTAGTGTCGGAATTTGAGATGAATGACATCGGGAATATGTATTATTTTTTGGGACTTGAGGTTTGGCAGCGATTGAGCGAGATCTTCCTCGGACAAGGGAAGTACACTTTAGAGATCCTGAAGAGATTCAGGATGGAGGATAGCAGGCCTATGGAAACTCCGATGGTGACCAACCTGAAGAAGATTGATTCTTCAGCTTTAGAGTTGGTCGACTCCAGATAGTACAAGCAATTGATTGGCTTGTTGATGTATCTGGTCAACACTCGACCAGACATCTGCTTTGTTGTTAACACCTTGAGCCAGTTCATGGTGGAATTGAGGGAGGTTCACTGGGTTGTAGCAAAGCACATGCTCAAATACTTGCAGGGCACAGTAGGATATGGATTGCAGTACCATGGTGGAGATGGTGTGAGGTTGCAGGGCTACTCAGATTCAAATTGGGCAGGTAGTGATATAGATCGGAAGATCACCTCTAGGTGTTGCTTCAGCTTGGGGTCAACAGTGATTTCCTGGTTCAACAAGAAGCATGCCTCAGTATCCCTCTGTTCAGTTGAGGCCGAGTACATGGCAGCCAGCTTAGCTAGTTGTGAAGCCATTTGGCTTCGCAAGCTACTCACAGGACTATTTGGTTAGGAGTTGGAAACTACTACGATTCATTGTGACAACCAGAGTTGCATAAAACTCTCAGAGAATCCAGTGTTTCACGACAAGTCAAAGCACATTGAGATCAGATACCATTTCATCAAAGACAAGGTCTGGAAGCAGTCAAGCTCCAATACATTCCTACAAATGAGCAGGTGGCCGACATATTCACCAAGCCCTTGGTGAACGGCAAGTTCATCTTCTTTCAAGACAAGATTAGAGTGGTGGAGAATACCTTCCTCCCTAAGAGAGAGTATTAGTGATTGTAGCTCAAACAGGTATTTCCGCAAGGGTGTCTACTTGTGGAAATCGTCATTTAAAGTATCCTATGTTTTTTCTAGAGTTCACTTTATTAATTAATTAATAAAGTGAACATCTTTTATTAAAGTGACTTTTAATTAATAAAGTGATTAATAAAGTGAACATCTTTTATTAAAGTGACTTTTAATTAATAAAGTGTCGAAGTTGGGGCATTTAATGATTTAATTAAAAGGGATCCATTGATCTCACGGTTAGATCTTGACCATCGAGATTAAGGATTTGGTTCAAGTCAAAATTATAAAAGGCAAAGAGAGTAAAGGACAAAGACATTTATTCATTATTCAAAGCAAAGTGAGTAATTTGGTGAGGAGAAGACAAGGCAACGACACCAACAGCATACAAACCAAGGGTAGCAGAACAGTTGCATGCAAATCGAGGCAGCACACAGGCCATACAGCAAAATCCGTACAAGGTCATACAGTGCATTTGTACAGTCGTACGGATCCGTATAGCAGTTGGAGCAAGCAGCAAACATGCCGCACATGTGAGTCACGGCAGTTATTTCAGTAGCAGATCCGTACAATCCAAACAGATCCGTATGGACAACCTCAACTAATTGGCAACATGCAAATCGAGGCATTATGATTTGACAGGCTTGCAATGTGTTTGGGTTTTTCTTTCTCAAAGCCATTTTCTCGAGTACGAGAGCTCTTGTAAGTTCCGAAGTTATTTGAATAAAGAACTAATCTTGAAGAGCGGAAAAATTAATTGTCCTTGTCTGATTTTGCTTTTCTAGTTTTCTGCTGCATTAAATGTTAAATAATTCCAGTATTGTAATCTAGATCTGATCTAATTTATCTAGGCCCTGGTTTTAAGAAATTAACATCTTGAACAAGTCCCTTCTTCAAAACCCTTGGAAGATTACTAGTGGAGTATCTTCTCTTGAACCATCTTGAAGTTTGTAAGGCACTAGGTGGATCTTCTAGGGTTTGTAGTGGACAACCCTAGATATCACCCTTGATCTACTTACATCCTCTCAACAGAGTCATTAGTTGACCTCGAATGCCCAAAACAAATAGTAGGCACTAGTCTTCTTTCATCTAGTCAATCTCAAATTCAAAATTTCAATTTTTATCTTTGTTTTAGGGTAAATCTAGGGTTTGTTTAGCTTACATTTAATTTTCAACCATCAAAGAACCTAGATGTCTAGAGTTTTCTTGCATTATTTTGACCTAAAATTTTAAGGTTTTCTTGCATGTTTTTGATCAAAAATAATCTCTTGGAAAATCATCATAGCTGGTTTTTATTACAGTAATTTCAAGGCTAGAGGTCTTTGTTTTATTGGTTTGTGTATGCTCTTAAATTTTCAGAATTAATAAGTTACTTAAACCCTAGTTTTATCCATTGTTTTAGCCCTAACTTTTACTTGTTTATAATCTACTAAAGGGGCTGAATTGTGTAGCTGTTATAACTTGTCTTGTGCTAGCCCTAACTTTTACTTGTTTATAATCTACTAAAGGGGTTGAATTGTGTAGCTGCAAATTACTTATCTTGATTCTTTACACAAGTTTTGTAACAGCCATTGGTATTTTCATATTTGTAATGTTTGGGGATTGTTTTACATTGAATAATAACTTGATAAACCCCTTTAACTTGACCTTAAAGCACATCAAACCTAAATCTGGAATTTACCTTGAATAACAACCCAATCCTTAACTTGCTAAGTATACCTAGTTGGTGATAAAATTGGCTAGCTATATAGGAGGCCTTAGACTTGATTGTGTCTTTACCTTGGGAGTCTTTGAAACTACTATGGAAGCCTCCCTTGTGTTGGATTTATTCTTCACTAAAACGAGGGAAGTTGCTGCCTAGGTGACAATGGTAACGCTTCTAATGTTCCACTAGGGTGCAATATTGTTCAATAACACGCCAAATAATGAAATGGACATAGTGCACATGACATGGAACAATGGCCAATCAAGCAAAGTAATTATAACTGAGATGGTAGCCAAGGACCACAACTTTTGAAGCCGTTATCTTTCCTACTTTGGTTATGGCAATCCCATGGTGCCTATGGGAGAAACATGAGATCAATCTCATGTTTGAAGAACCCAACTAGTTGCAAGGAGTTCCTTTAGCTAAGAATGTAATTAAGGGAGTTCATGTCATGCTTTCAGTAGCACTAGGGTCTGTTATGGTTTCTTCACACATAATTTGCCCACTTCTAACTCTATAGATAAGTGCAGAGATGAGGAGCTAGAAAACAATGTGCAGATTTCAAATAAGTCATTCTAGGCTATTCAACATGTTTCGAAAAAATCATGAGTGTCTCAAAAATTCATAAGCTTGCCAGTCCCAAGCCACGAGGAGGATGTGGATAAACTAAGCAATTTTTAGTTCTCAGAAAATTTTCGTACACGACTGCCATGACCGTTTCCTAAAAGTTGTTGACAAATAAAGCAATGTGCTATAAAAACATGAAATTTTCACTTATGGCTAAGTTCCACTGAATTCAGTCGACTGGTGAAAATTTACAACGAAATCATCAAACCAGTATATCCATCCAGCTCAAACAGTATACTTTGTGAAAATGGAATTCTCAAATAAATGTTTCAACGGGACACAGAGCACTCAAATTCAAAAAAATATATATTAATTTTTCACCTGTGAAAACAGGCTTCTTGAACAATTTTTTCATGGATGCAGAGCGTTAAGGTCTAATTTTGTAGTAATTTGATAAATTAGGGTTAAAAACGCGGAATAAACTTATACTGGGTTTAGAAATGACAATACAGACCTCTCCGGCAATAGACGAGCTGAGAAGCGCCATAATTAGCCGAGGGTTCTCCGGC
>CBVK0101971821.1:0-23549 GCA_900067695.1 Picea abies | reverse complement strand
ATTATGACACTCAGTCCATGCCTTGGGTCTCTAATCATTTTCCTATTGATGTACCAAACATGCCTTCACCCTTTCCATCCTCTCCCTGGCCCACTTATATGAATCCTAGCTTTGGATCTGGGGGAACCATGGCCGGATCATCTATGTCTTCATTTGATAGGAGTCATGCCCCTCAACCAACTCTCATTGTGGGAGGTTGGAACCTCTCCTCCTATGGATCCATTCCTAGCCATGTTTTTTCAAGACCCATTACTCAAATGGGTGGTTATTCTACTTATTACACCCCATCCTTGTATTCTTTGTCTGCCATGCCAGTTCCTACGAATACTTTTCCCATGGCGTGTCCACATATATCCTCTGGTATTTCATATGGAGGAAATCAATTTTACGATTCATTCTACACTCTTCATGAAACCCCTTCACATGGGGGAAACCTATATCCTCACTTGAATAAACCTTATCAAAATTTCGTCTCTTCACAAACATATGCTTCAGTGATAATTCCCATACCAAAATCTATGGATCAATCCAGTGGAGGATAATACCTTTCCAGACAAGGACAGGGTGTAAACCAGGACCCTTCTTGGCCTGCAATGTTTCAAAACCAATCTTTATCGGGACCTTGGTATCAAGTGCCACAAATCACCACCACCACTAGTCCAGTCACTTCCAGTCATACTAGAGCTCCATCAATAACCATTGTTAGTCATGTTGGAGATTCGTCGACGACCTCTGCAATTCATGTTGAAGACCCGCAACCTGTCATTGCTAGTCATACTGGGGCCATCACTCTAGTAGCCACGAGTCATATCGATGTCACATCTCCAACCTCTGGACATCCTATGGGAGATGACTCTCTAGCCTATGTCAATCATGTTGAGAGCATGTTTCTAGCCATTGTAAATGACATTGGGGGCATTCATATGATTGAGAAGCCTAGCTGAATCAAACATAAGCCCAAATTCATTTGCATGACTTGTGAATGAAATCACCTTACTCATTTGTGTCCTTCTATTGCTGGGATACCAGAAGCATGGTTCTCACCTGAGGGTCCTTCAGGTTCTGAGGCATATGTGGTTTCCCCACACCTTGTTTTTCCTTTGATTGACATGACAGTCATGTCGATGAAATTCTCTTCTGACCACACCCCCGTTGTCGAGGGCGATGTGTCTCATGTCCCTCTTATCATGCATCCTATTCAACCCAAAGTTGAAGAAGTGGTCATAACAGTGCAATCTCTGGTCAATCCAACTCTCCTTTTGGAGGGTGATGCATCCTTCAACCATGTCATTAGCATTTCTGATACTGCACCTTCTGAACAAGAGAGAGTTTTTCTCTCCCCGATTACTCTCCCTCCAAGTCCTAGGGAAGTTCCCTTTGATTGGGATGGCCTTGTGGGGTATCCAATGCCTCCACCTATGTCCTTTAAAGTAATATACATCATCGGATATATCACGGAGATGATAATCTATGCTATCACTTTATCCTCCTCAACTTGGAGATCTTTGGGTTTTCCCAAGCTTGTGTCAACTATTTGTAAGATACTGACATTTCATAGAAGTCCATCATAGGAGCCTTGGATTCCCCCATGAGTTCCGCCTAGAAACTCCCAACTGAGTTTGATTTAATCTCTTTTCCAACTCATTTTCAAAAAGAGAAAAGATTGTCAAGTGAACTTGTCTCTTTCACAGTGAACTTGTCTCTTTCACACTCGTAAATTGGATTTGAAAGGATGTCTATTTGGTACAATTTTATCCCTTTTTCACACCAAGTAGACTAAGATTACAAAAAAGGACATTTTTTGGCATTAATTTGTGATTGCATATCATTCCCTTGCTTGCAGTATTGAGCCTATTGTCGGTTCTCGCTTTGCGTTATAAACCATGTGCCTCAACATTTTTGCATCCTCAACCAAGTAGAGTCTCATTTATATCCTTTGCAACTTGACACCCTATACCTAGGAGAGAACATTCCCCTAAGTGTCCATCTCCTGCATGCACCTCCTTGCATTGAGCATAGGTATGTTCCACTACTGGAACTAGTTTTTCTTACTTGAGACACTCATTTCCTCCTCTGTATCATAGCATTCATTTAACTATGAAAAAACAAAAAAAGACGAGCAAGAAGGGAATATTATCTTATATTGGCAATATTCATGTCGCCTTTGAACAGAGAACAAAGTTGTTGAGTCCACTCATCATCATAATTTTGGGTTTAGAATGGACTTAAGAGGTTGAGCTTGTTACAAAGAGTTTACTCCCCCAACTGGTTACTCTTTTAGTCCCTATGGAGAGTTTTATTGATGCCTCTTGCCTCTCATGGTTTCATCATTGAGTCTATGTTTCCAAAGTCTTCCATATGTCTCATTCTCTAGTTCAAAGGATGTCTATAAACCTATGTCAGCCATTCCTCAAAAATATTGACCTTTCATGTCGTCCATACCCTCAGTTTGTCTCAGAATCACATGAAGTTGTACTCCTATTACACACCCCAGTCCTACTTTCCTCATTGGTAGGTAACCTTGAACCCAACAGTCGACATTTAATCATTGGTCGTTGATTGGGTGGTTTCCCTTGTGTTCGACGACAAGACATCTATTTCCACATTGAGATTCATGCAATGTCTTGGAATCCATTAGCCTTATTGGTGGTTTCCTCACCTTTTTTAACATTTTTTCTCATTGGATGCTATTCATAGGTTCTTTTTCATGTACCTATTTCATTTGGCACATGAAAAAGATGCACAGGTTCATTGGTTCATGAACATGTTCTTCATCTGATTTCCTCCAAATCATCAAGCTCCTACTATGTACCTCATGTTGAATGATGAGAGATGCCTTAATTATCTCCTTTCAGTGGGTCTCCTTCCATCGATTTCATCTCATCTATTATGGAAATGAGACCTAGAGTCTTATGAGTACCTACAGGCTTGCAGTCGTTAGTGGTAGGTTTTCTCGCCATCGACAGTTAGGAATACATCAATGTCTCATGATCGATGGATTCTTCAAGTGTTTCACCCTGACTCATTTATTCACACTTGTGAGAATGTACTTGGTTCCTTGATACCTACTTTCATCATTGGTAGGATGTCTCACATTTTTTAATAGTATACCTCAATGACCGGTAATAAAACAAAGTCTCATTGTGTTCAACTTCAACTCCTTTATTCACATGATGTAGATTTGCACCTTTGGCAGATTGTGTAGAAGACTTGAAGACATCAATATGTAGTTGCATCTTTCCTGAGTTGTTGCCACCTTTTCATTGGAACAATAGCTATGTGACTTCAGTGATCATGGGAGATCAGATTGTACTCCATTGTATACAAATATCTTCAGATTGATTTTGAGACTGGTTCTACTGGGCCTAGTTCGTGACTATGACATCCTTTGGCATGTAACCGCATTAGTATTCACCTATTCATGGCCATGGAAAGTTGTTTGGTATATTTTCACATGGATCTGCAGTGTAATTCAAATTGGCAACCATGTATGCAAGGTCAATACAGATTGTAATGAGAAACTAGTTCTTCCAGCTGGGTCCCCATTACTCCACTTCTAGGTTTTTTATAATGTATTTCGGCCATCACAGATACTCCTCTAACCTCACACATTAGGGGGAATCTATTATAGAAATATTTTCCTCACCCCATGCAATCTTTCACAGAAGACCTTTTTCCATTTCGCTATGCAGACTTGAAGTCCCCTTTCGCAAATCGCAAAGACAAAAATACAATTTTTCCACATATACGCACCTTGCCTACTATACAACATGTGTATTCCACATATACGCACCTTGCCTACTATACAACATGTGTATATGCAGGTTGCACCACTACAGCCCACGTACATCAGGAAATGTGCCCAAAATTTAAAAGTGGTGTCAAGTTTCCATGTCACATCACGATATCAACAATCCTTGGCCTTTCATATATTGGAAACATTCCAAATCGGTCCTTCAGTTCCACTTGAAAGCTATAAATGAGTCAAATACGAGCTATTGAAAAGGAGAGAAAGAATTCAACTTTGAGAGGAAAGTTACTCTGGAGGAATTATTCACTTCACATTGAGTCTGCATCCCTATTTCCTTTAAGTCTGAACACATTGTTCAACCCCCAAGATCTTCCCTTACTCAATTGTCACTCTTACATGAGCTTGCGTTTGGTGGAGGATTGAAGTGGTGGAGGCCCAATTGGAAGGAAAATATTTTCTCAGTTCCGAACAATGTCGACACGAAATTCTATAACTTATTCACTTTTGTTGATTATATCTTAATAGAAATACTCTTTTCTTGTCCAATTGATATCTTGCAAATAGTTGAATTATTATTCCATGGGCGTATTTTTTATGAATGTTGATGGATTATGCTATTGAATGTGCTAACATCATATATTATCACCATATGCTTGTGTTGCTTGGCTGTTGAGGAATATTTGCAGGTATATTGCTTTGGGTCAAGTGCTCAATGGTGGACCTCATCGAACGTCTAGATGAGGTATGTCTTTTATATTGTCTTGCTAGAATATTTGTTTATATGGCATACTTGAGACTAGAGTTGATTTCTGTAGTCATTTTTGTCTGTTGTGGTTTACCCCTGGCCATAGAGTGATTTTCCTCGTAACACCAAGTTGCATATTCAGAACCATACCGAGTCCATTTGACCTTTACTAGATCTATGGATCGATTTCAGAGTTTCTTGATATTTCGGTCTAGTATGAAAACTAGATGCACTTGAAAGGTGCCTCCTTGCTCCACCTGAATCACATTCAAACCAATGACATGATTAGGATCAGGTATACACTTTTTGAGTAATGAATTTTTGAGTAATGATACATGGAATACATTATGAATATAAATTTTTGTAGGAAAGGAAGGAATGTATGCTACAGGCCCATCCTTTCTAGGATTTCAAACAGCCCATAATAATGAGCTGGAAAATTTGAAAAATTTCCCAACTTTAGGTAACTTCAGTTGGCCTTATCTTTCAATAATACATGATCATCCACTTTAAATTCCCTTTGAGTTCTACCATTATCAACATATATTTTCTTCCTATATTGAGTATCCTTTAAATTCTATTTTATTTTCAAGATTTCCTCTTCCATTTCCCTGAGTAATTTTGGCCCAACCACTTCTCTATCTATTAGGTTGTCCCAGGTTACCAGTGTGTTGCACCTTCTGTCATAAAGTTCCTCAAATGGTCTCATCTTTAGAGATTCTTAGTACCCATTGTCATAAGAAAACTCTACTAAGTGGAGGTAGTCTTCCCATTTTGATGGATTATCCATCACATACATCCTCAACATATCCTCAATCACTTGATTCACCCTCTTTGTTTTTCCATCTGATTCTGGGTGATAAGTTGGGATAAAATTCATATTTGTTCTGAATCCATTAAATAATCCTTTCCAAAATTTTGATGTAAATTTTGGATCCCTCTCAAACACAATTGTCTTGGGTATACCATGCAGTCGAGCAATTTCTCTCATATAAATATCAATAATGTTGGATTCCTTATGAGTGATATTTATTGGAATAAAATGGGCATTTTTAGTAAGCGTATCTGCCACTACCATGATATAATCATGTTGTTTGTTGGTTATGGGCAGTTTGGTGATGAAATACATTGTTACAAATTCCCATTTCCACTCAAGAATGGGTAATGGTTGTAGCAAACCAGTTGGGTCTATATGCTCAACCTTGACCTTTTGACACTCCAAACATTTGGTAATAAAATCAACAACTTCTTTCTTCATGCCTGGCCAATAATATTGGCTCTTGACAACTACAATAGTTTTCTATTAACCTGGTTTCCCAACATAAGGTACATTATGCATTTCTCTCTATATCATATTTTTCAATTCCTGGGAATTTGGTACATAAATTATGTCCCTGTACAAGAGAATTTCTTCATTTCCTAGCTTATAGTATTCCATTTTCTGTTGCAAAATACCATGCTGTAATTTTGTTATTATTTCCGTGTATTACAAATCCGATTTTCCAGCTTCCAAGATTCTATCTTTCAAATCTAATTGGTACATTATAATGGTTGTAGAATGAAACTCATGCACCCTTCTGCTAAGTGCATCAACCACCTTGTTCTCTTTCCCTTTGACATGATTTATATCAAAGTCATATTCACTGAGAAATTCTAACCACCTGCTTTTCCTAACATTTAGAGTTGGTTGTCCAAATAAATATTTCATACCATTATGGTCTGTCCTCAACTTGAACGTTTTCCCCATGAGGAAGTGCCTCCACATCTTCAAGGCATTCACTATGGCTTCCAACTCTAAATCATGAGTAACATAGTGCCTTTCATTCTCCTTCAACTTCCTTGATTCATATCATACCACATGCCCGTTTTGACTGAGGACTCCACCAAGTACTTCTTTAGATGCATCAGTGCAGAAAATGAATTATTCATTTGGATAAAAAAATCCTTAGTATTGGGGCACTTGTTAATAATTTCTTCAAGTCTTGGAAACTCTTTTCACAATCCAATGTCCATTGAAACTTCACCCCCTTCTTTTGCAAGGAAGTGATCGGGTGTGCAATCTTTGAGAATCCTTCAATAAATCTCCTATAGTATCCTGCAAGGCCCATGAATGATCTGAATTATGTCACATTATTTGGTGTTGAAAATCCTCTAATGGACTCAATCTTTTAAAGATCTATTGTTATCCCTTCCTTTGAAATGATATGTCCCAAATAATGAATTTTCTTCTGATAAAATGAGCACTTGCTCAATTTGGCATACAACTGATGCTCCCTTAATACATGTAATACCATCCTTACAATCTTCCCATGATCTTCCTCCAACTTAGAATAGATAATAATGTCATCTAAAAATACAATGAAAAATGTATCTAAGTATTCTATGAAAATACCATCCATTAAACACATGAAGACAACTGGTGCATTTGATAACCCAAATGGCACCACTGTGAACTCATAATTCCCATAACTTGTTCTAAAATAAGTCTTGTTGATGTCTTCTTCTTTAATTCTTACTTGATGATAACCTGACCTGAGATCAATCTTGGATAATATTTTTTCATTTTTCAACTGATCAACGAGGTCATTGATCCTTGGAAAATGATACATATTCTTCACAGTTACCTTGTTCAACTTCCTAAAGTCAATGCAAAGTCTCAATGTTCCATCCTTTTTCTTCACAAATAATACTAGGGCACCCCAAGGTGACACACTTAGGTGTATATACCCCTTCTTCATAAGCTCTTCAAGTTGCATTTTCAATTCCTTCAATTCTGTGTACTCATCCTGTAAGGGTCTTGGATATTGGGGTTGCTCCAGGCATCAGATTGATGGAGAAATCATTATCTCTTTTAGGGGGTAAACCTAGTATTTCTTTAAATACATCTTCAAACTCTTTTAGGACTATAGAATATTCAATATTTGACACCTTACCTTTAGGTATCTCTTCCATATGTGCTGCAAATATTTGACACCCTTTTCTCTAACGTTTCTTCAGTTGTAGTGCTGAAATTTATCTGATAGTTACTTCCCTGGGAATTCTTTGTATTGTCCTTAGGTTCCCTTCCTCATCCCAGCAAGTAAATGTCTTATTATAGAAATCTAGGATAGCATTGTGTTGGTCCAACCAATCCATACCAATTAGACATCCATAGGAACCTAAAGGTAAGATGTTCAAATATGCCCTGGTTCTCAATCCATTCATGTCCATTGGACATTCCTTAACCATCTCATTAATTTTTATTTTAGCTCTAGTATCCAGCTGCACCAAACAAGATTTCCCAAGCTTGCTTCTTGGAAAATGCAATATTTCCACCATCTTAGGATCTATATAACTATGACTAGCTCCTAAATCAATTAAAATAGAAATGGTGTGGTTGTTGATCTTACCTTCCAGTTCAATCATATGTTACTGAAACTCAACTTGTTTGTTGTCTAGAGCTACATAATCCTAGGTACATTTCTTCCCATGTCCTCCATTGTATTATCTTGTTGTACATTGTGTAAAGTCCTCAATTTTTCACCTATGTGAGGACAATCTCTATACATATGATCTCCCCCACAACCCCAACACTGAATAGGTGGTTTCCTTGGCCTTTTCCCCCTTGTATCAATCATTCTAGGTTCTCTAGAAGTTGGTTGTCCCTAAGGATTATTTTTGAAGAATGGTGGCTTAGTCCCCTTCTTCCTTTGTTCCATCTTGTTTTTCTTCTTGTCTTCCCAAGATTTTTGAAAAGTTGGCTTTCCTTTATGTTGATAATAAAGGAATTTAGCTCACCTTATGGTCTCATCCAATGTTTTGGGATCAACATATTGTATCTTGTCACTAATAAATGATGGCAGTCCACTCAAATACATCTAAATCTTAACAAGCTCTTCCTTGATGAAAGAAACATACTCTAGCAGTTCTAAAAACATTCTTTCATATTCATCTATGGTTATACTCCCAAGATTGAGTTCAAAGAACTCCTTCATTTTCTTGTCATATTATCTCTTAGTCAAGTATTTCTTTTGAAAATACCCCTTGAATTCCTTCCACATAATATTTTTTTCATTAATGTGTTCCACCATCACACATTGGTCCCACCACATGGATGCCTTTGGCTTTAGCTGATAGATGGAAATTCTTCCTTCTTCGTGTGAAGAGTAATTATGCAATTGAAAATACTTCCTCATGCCTAGCATCCATGTCTCTACATATTCATCCTTCTTGTGCTCACCATAAAATGTAAGAGGCTTGATTTTGTTCATTTCTCCTTGTATCTCATCCACCCCATACCTCCTCATATGTTCCATGATAGGGGATGGACTTGAGCTAATGTGTTCTCTTCTAGTGGAATACCCTGGGGAGTGATGGAGATGTCTTCCAACACGTATTTATCTTCTCATTTAATCGGGAAACCTGTGACTTCCTCATTTGCTTGAGCCCTTCTCCTTATCCATCTTATTTTCTATTATGTCCAAGCTCTACATTAACTTTATGTTGAAGTCCTCCTACTGCTCCTTGGATTTCATAAGCCTCTCATTATCATCTTTATAACTTTGGACATCCTTTTGGAAACTTTTAATGGTATCCACCAAGTTCATGTTTTATTCCTTTCCTTCTCCATGACCATTTGAATTTGTACCTTCATTACCCATAATGACATACATCCCTCTGATCTCATCTTCTTGGATGTAAGACCCCTTTGTATCTTCCATGATTATGAAATCTATGTTAATCCTGTTATGATCTAACTGTTGTTAACTCTACAAAAATGTGCAGCCAATAGAACTTGTTAGGCTAATTGAGTTAACAATTTAATGAAATTATGTACAATTTTGGTTCAATAATGCATAAGAATTCCTTCTTATGATTTCCTAAAAATTTGACTTCTCGGATCAATGTTCAGGGTGAATAGTTATATTCTACTATCGAAGACCTTTCCAATCACTGCTTCCATGCTCAATTCTGAGTCTTGAGCAAAACTTTATGGGTATTTGAAAATTTTTCCTTTCTGTGAGGGAAATCCTTGAAAATTGATCTTCTTAGAGAGTCGAATTAGATCTTGGACCCATGGTGGATCCTCTCTTAAGTTTCACATGCCCCTTTTATTTCCCTCAAATGTAGGTCCGTACAAATCAGAAACCTGTAGGCTCCTTCTCTAAGCCCCTTTCTATCTTAAAATCAATTTTTAGGCACTAGCCCCTTTACTTCGGCCCAAGTATCATGTGACCGCAGGATAGAACCAATAACTTACCTAAAAGGTTCTTATCTGGAGATTCAAAAATCTGATGCTTTGGAACTTTGATATTCATAGGTTTCTCCCTCAATACACTCCAAATCCCCCGAATGTCAAATTGGCGAACTCTCAAACGGGCGCTTCTCTAGAGCTTTAGGACTTCAATGCTCTAGAACTTCGGGCTTCGAAGGTTTCTCCCTCAACACACTCCAAATCCCTCGAATTACAAATTGGTGAACTCTCGAATGGGCACTTCTCCAGAGCTTCGGGACTCTAGTGCTCCAAAACTTTGGGCTTCAGAGGTTTCTCCCTCAACACACTCCAAATCCCCTGAATGTTGAATTGGTGATCTACGACTCACACTCCTCTAATAGCCAATGGTTGGGATCCCCTCCATAAATCTGGGATTTGGGAGTTCTTAGGCTCCAATGTACGCTACCTGCCAAACTACCGAACATCGAACTAGCAATGGGCTGAGATCTATGGTTCATGTGTCCCCATCAATGGACGACCTAGATTGACTCTAGGCTTCGGGGCTTCGAGACTTTTCACGCTAGAACGAATTCCACCCACAATCCTCTAGAGAGTCAAATCTCTAGACACTCAATAACTTTTGGACACATGTCTCCCAACAATGAATGGTACAGATTGAATCCGGACTTCAGGACTTCGTGGAATTCTTCCCTTTTGCGCAACAACGATCGACTTCTCCTGGAGTGCCAAATATCCAAACTGGGAGATCTACGACTCACATTTTCCTAAGCACAGATCCAATGGTTGGGATCTGATATTCTCCATGACACTCCTCCTCTGGTCTCAGGTTTGATCCAATGACCTAGAATTGTTCCATGACTAATCTAATGGTTAGGAATTCCTCCCAATGATCGATGAAATAGATTCACTTTGGGAATTCATAGCTTCAGGGATTTTTTCTCTTTCATGACAAATGACTTAAAATAGTTGGAGCAACGAAGTCCAAAGGACTTAGAGGTTTAACATTTGCACTTCTTACCTTGATCTGACAGTTGTGAGGGTTCTTGACTTCTCCCAAACAGATCTCATCCTCTCACCTTCAAACAAAGATATTTCCTCTCTTCGAGGACTTAATTTTGCTATCCCTCCTCAAGGTTTGTCTAGTCAAAGGACTCGAACCCTTGGCACACACCTTGCGCTTCCCTCCAATGAAGGATTTCACTGAATATTTCAAAGGATTGGACTTTGATTTCTCCTCTGCAAGGTCACTCCATGCTCTTCTTATTACATTGTGCCTCTTGAGATTTCTAACATCATCGACGTGTTCTCTCAGCGCCCTCCTAACACCCTATAAATTCAATTCTCTGTGCAATTTTGCTTCAATTTCAACTTGCTCAACCCATCCAGGCTCATTGTTGAAAACTATAGCTTTGATACCATATTGTAGCATCCCCAACCACATGTTGGGCTATGCCACATTAAAATTTTGAAATGAATACAATATTAAAAATACAAATACTCTGCAAATACACAGTTTTATACAGAATAATAATAGAAATACACATGCAACATATATAGGAAAAACCCATAAAAAAAAATTCATAAATAATGATGCAACATGTAATTTCACACATAATTGACACTTATCTTTGATAAAAGGACCACCAACTATGTGCAGACCTTCCACACTCCCCCCAGCCTTATACCACACTGCTCAAAATGCTCAGCAGTGGGTCACCCCCGAGATGGGACTAAACTCACCTAGGTAAAGGAATTATTAACTAGGTTGATGTATCTTAGACAATAGGAAAAACTCTCTCACGGATGCCAACTCAAACTGACAACCTACAGTCCCTCATTCCCCACATGCCTATCCCACCCCAAGAAATGTGCCCCTTCTCTACTCAACCATCTTTCGGCTGGCCCATTTCCTTTCCCGGGCTTCAACAACAGGCCGAACAGGAAGTCTTAAAGCCCTGTAGTTGCAGTTGGACACCTTCGGGAAAACAATTACAAACAATTCTCTCACCCAGAGGGAATTGCTCATGGGCCTGACAACCCACCTCTTCAATATCCCATGGGCCTAACAACCCACATCTTCAGTCCATCTCTGGAGTTAGTTAGGTACAAGAATAGGTACAGGTACAATATTGACTTGGGTAAGGTAGAGGTACATTGCTCCTGACAGAGAGGTACGGTGGACAGTTGAAACCCATGAGGGAAGGAATGGAGAAAATGATGGAATGAATGTAAACTGCACTAAGTCCAAACTCTTTGTATGGATGTGCCCAACTTGACACTTGTGAGGTTGAGAGCTACTTTGCCCCACTTTTCCCCATACTTAGAACTTAGCATAAAATAATTATCCATACTTTATATTTTAAGGAATATTAATATAATATTCCTTTTTTGTTTAAGCTCTCTACCTTATCCCCTTATCCTTAACATTTATCCCCCTTTCCTTAACTAATGGAGTTTAGTCTCCCATACTCTTTTACATGGTTTGTCTGCATGCAGTGATGTGTTTTTCATTAATATTTTCATGTGATTACAATTACTTTTACATGATATACATACTATCATTTCTGCATCTGGTTCACCAGCCTAAGTATAGTGGTATTTACATTTACATTTGGGGTTTGACCTAGGGGTATTACAACTGACATTCATCTACGAGGTTTGATATTTTTAGACTTTGGAGAATTTTGGCATAGTTTGAACAAAGTTAGTTTGTTAAAGAAAATCACCTATCGCCGATGGAGTTTGGAAAAGGTTGGCAATGTTTGGGGAATTGATGGTCCATATCACATTAGATTGGGTGATCAACAGTCCAGATTGAACTGCAAATTTTGTCAAGTATGATGAATCAACTGTTGAAATCACTTTGATTTTGAGATCGATGGCACAAATCCATCCTAGACTTGGTCAAAAACTATTAAGTTTCAGAGTTTGGTGAAATTTTTTGAAATACAAACCTTTTTTAAAATCGCCAATAGTGAAAATCTTCGATCATCGACAGAGTGATCGAAGTTCGATGAAACCTTATAAAATAACCTTTTTTGAAAATCTTCAATGAAGAAAATCAACGATCGTCAATGGAGCAATCAGTGTTTGACAAAATCTTATGGAGTGACATTTTTTAAAATCATTTATCATTGATGCAAATTTTTTCTTCTATCTACTATGAAAAGGAAAATGTTGATTGCAGATAAGCTTTTCGAATTTCGTTGAAATTCAACAGAGTAGAACAAAATGAAGTGCAAAGGAAATCGTTGATTGTCGATGGAGAAAAAGTGGAATAAAATAAAAAATTACATGTCAATGATCAAGATCATTTTGATTTTGATATCGATGGCTCAGATTTATCATGGGTTTTGTTCGAAAACTTATAAGTTTTAGGGGTTCGGCAAAATCCTATGAAAAATGACTTTCTAGGAAATTGTTGATCATTGATGCAAAGTAAATGGTCGATCATCGATGAAGGGAAGGGAGAATGATGACATAGTCGAATTAGGGGATGACGGGTGGAAATAAGTATCCATGCGGCATGCCATGTCATCCACATTGCCACATCAACAAAAGTAGAAGATTTACGAAACCAAGTTTAAATCCACAAACTTGTTTCAACCATAATAAGAGTGTTTCAAATTAGAATTAGATGAAATTTAAGGGGTGTATCCATAGTGACAAGGGATACAATAATTCCAGTGAGGGACTCTCCCTAATTCTTCCTAAATTTTCTAAAAACCATGAATTAATAGTTTTGAAGTATCCATGGCCCAGATGAAGGTAAAATTTTTATAGGGAGTCTAAAAAGAAGGCATGAAGATACCCATTTGGTATCCTGGAAAAATTCAAAATGGGTTGGTGTGGGGATACTGAAACATGGAGAAATCCACTATTCTTGGGCACATTTTAGGGATTTTTGAAATCTTTGGAGGAAGAAAAGTGACCCTAGATCACTAATCCAAAAAAAAATATTTATTCAACATTTTACCTACACATCAATCTAGAAAATGTTTTCTTGAGGTTTTCTTTTTCCATTTTCGCTCTGATTGGGAGATAACTAATTTTGGTTGAAGAATTCAAAGTATGGAGAAAGTGTTAAATCACAAAGTCGTCAATTAAATATTTCTACAAAATTTGACTAGAACATCTGATTCCAAATCCGAGAGTTGATCTGTGTTCATAATAATAAATTATATTTATGCCCAATACAAGAGTTTTCCCAATTCCCGATACATTTTCTTTTACGAAGGGAAAAAACAGTCTCTCAAAAAATAATTGCATCAGTAAAAATAGAGCACAAATGAGTAGAAATAGTAAAATTCATAAGGTTGTAACTTTTCACTCAAAACATAGAATGAGGAATGAGTATAGGCATTGAAAAGTTGATTCTTAGAGGAATGTGTCTAAATAATCAAAATTTGGATTAGTGCATTTGTGTTCTTCATAAAGTGAGATGAAGAATGGCCTCTAACCTAATTAACAAAATATTTTACAATATGCATAACTCTAATAACAATTGTTGTATGCACAATTTTGAAGAATTAGAGGTACATGAAAAAATATATGGTTCTTATATGAGGACTAGAGATATGGAGGATGACTAGAGATCTTATAACCATGAGGAGGAAGTCATAGGTTTATATATCAACCTAAGAAATGTAGAAACTGAGTCCAATGGACATATAAGAAAGGTAGATTCGGTGGAGCTAGTTGAGACTATGAAAATATTGCATAAAGAAGTGAAAATCTATAGAGAATACAATGAAAGCATGATAAGAGGCCAGAAGGAGATGCAAGAGAGTATAAATATGTTGCAAATACAATTCAATTAATATTATGGCACAAAAACAAACAGATTGTACAAGACAAGTAGAAGCTTCCATATCTCATGATAGGAGGGATGACCACAGGGGATCTAGGAGAACAAGGAGTGTTAGTAGACATCATCATCATCAATCACCAGGAAAGTCAACTAGAATAGCTCATGCATGTTCAATTTTAGAGAGAAACCCAAGTGTGTCCTTGTCAAACATTAGAGGAGGAGACATGGGTCAAATATTTTTCAAGGAGAGTTGAGAAAGCTCAAGCCGCCATCATTTGATGGAGATCATAGGAAGTGAGAATATTCCAAAGCCTATCTATTGGGAATGAGGAAATATTTCCAGTTGCGTGACTATTCATCAAATGTAGAAGCTAGAATTGTAGCCTACCATATTCAAGGAAAATTAGCTATGCAGTGGGATCGGCATATGCAAGTTAAACACATTGATGAGAAAAGGATCTCATGGAGGTAGTTTAAAATATATTTCCAACAAAAACACTTTTCAAAGAAATATTATGAAAAGAAGATGCAAGAGTTATTCCAACTCAAGCTTGGAAGCATGACCATGGATGAGTATGAGAGAAAATTATTGGAACTTCTAAGGTATGTGTACTTTATCCTGGATGAAAAGGTCAAAATTTAGAGGTTCTCGAGTGGACTGTCACCCTTCTACAAGGATAAAATTTATTTTGATAAACTCACGACCTTGAAAGAAGCCATAAGAAAAAATAACTATTTGTATGAGAAGAGCAAAGGAAGGCCATCTTTCCAAAAGGCATGTAATGATAAAAATAAATGCAATATGGATTAAAGGAAGGAAGGATTCAATCCACCTTTCATAAGGAAAAAATCTCAAGCACATCAACAAGGGCATCCAACACAATGTGAACATAAAATGATAGATTCCTTGGAGAAAAGGATAAGAAAATGGCCCATAAAGTGTTGGGGATATGAAGGAGACCACATGTATAAACATTTTTATTACTGGGAAGATAGGATGAGAAATGTGCATTACATTAAGAGGGAGGATACAATAGAGGGTGTGGGAAGAAGAATGCCAAAGATTTATGCAATCTTGGAAAATAGACAAACATACTTTCAATCCCACATGATTGAGGTAGAAGGTAAAATTGATAATAAACCCATAGTTATTTTGATTGATTATGGGGATATTCATAGCTATATAGATCGAAATCTAGTTGAAATAATTAAAATGAAGAAATATAAGCATGAAAATTCTTGGTTAGTTCAGCTAGCTATTGGAAACAAGAGAAGAATCAATGATCTTGTTAAATATTTTCCAGTAAACATGAATGCATTCAACACTAAAGAATATTTGAACATCATACCACTTGGATCCTATGATTGCCTGATTGGTATGGATTGGTTAGACAATCATCATGTTTTCTTAGATTGTTACAACAAGTCTTTCATATGTCTCCATGAAAAAGGAAGTTCAAACACAGTTCAAGGTGTTCCAAGGCCTATATCTATTAGAGAAATTTCAACATTGCATCTAAAAAGAAATTTTAGAAAAGGGTGCCGAATGTATGCATCTCGTGTGGAAGTGCCAACAACAGATAAGGAGCCAATATTCAATATTATCCAATATTGAATGAATATGAAGATATGTTTGGAGAATTTTCAGGATTTCCACTAAAGAGAAATATAGATTTATTTATTGACTTAATTACTAGAGCTGCCTCAGTGTCCAAAACTCCCTACAATATGAGCACACCATAACTGAAATAATTGCAAATGTAGCTAGAATATTTGTTGAAGAATAGGTACATATTCCCAAGTGTTTATCCTTGGGTTTCCCTAGTCCTTTTTGTGAAGAAAAAGGATGGGAATTTGAGGTTGTGTATTGACTTCCAAAATTTGAACAAGGTTATAGTCAAGAAAAATCATCCTTTGCCAAGGATCGCTAACAATTTCAATCAACTGAAATGGTCAAAGATATTTTCCAATATTGACTTGAGATCACGTTATCATCGAGTAAGGATAAGAGAAGAATATACTAGCAAGACAACATTCCGTACAAGGTATTGTCACTATGAATTTTTGGTGGTGCCTTTTGGGTTGACAAATGTATCTTCTACATTTATGGGTCTGATGAATGGAGTGTTCAAAGATTACATGGAAAAGTTTTGTATTGTATTCTTGGATGATATTCTTTTCTATTACAAGACAAAAAAGGAACATGAACAACATTTAAGAATGATGGTTCATGTGTTGAGAGAGCACCGATTGTATGCCAAGTTGAGAAAGTGCACTTTTTATCAAAAATCGAACCATTATTTGGGTCACATTGCTTTAGAAGATGACATAGCAGTGGATCTGTAAAATAATGAAGTAATAAAAATTTGGCTAGTGCCAAAAAATATTTCAGAAGTTAGATCATTTATGGGTTTAATTGGTTACTAAAGGAGATTCATTGTGAGATTCTCCAAGATTGCACACTCAATAACATCATTACAAAAGAAATGAGTAAAATTTGAATGGAATACCAGGTGTGGAGAAAATTTTCATCACTTGGAGGACTTATTAACTAGTGCAACTATTTTAAAGGTTGCAGATCCATATGAGAATTTTTTTGTGTGCATAGATGCACACAAGGAAGGGCTTGGTGGAGTCCTTACAAAAAATGGACATGTAATGTGTTATGATTCCAAAAAATTGAAGCAGCATCAAATAAATTATTCTATGCATGGATTGGAGTTTGCAGCCATGGTACATCCACTAAAAATGTAGAGGAATTATGATCTCAAGGGAAGACAATTCGAATTGAGGACAAATCATAGTGGTCTAAAATACTTGTTTGAAAATCCAACACTAAATTCCAAAAAAACTAGATGGATGGAATTTATTAGTGAATACAACTTTGACATCAAGCACATCAAGGGAAAAGAGAATAAAGTGGTTGATGCACTCAACAGAAGGGTGCATCAAATGCATTCTACAACAATTAGTATGTGCAGGGCATATTTAAAAGATGAAATTTTAGAGGGTGTAACAATAGACCAACATTATGTGCAAGTTAAAGGAATCTTACGATAGAATAATGTCCAACAAAAATATAAAGATTACAAACTAGAAGAGAATGAAATCCTCTTGTTCAGAAATAGGGTTTATGTTCCCAATTTTCAAGAATTGAAAAATTTAGTTCTAAAAGGGATGCACAATGTGTCATATGTTGGATACACAAAATACCAAAAACTATAACAAATGTGAGAGGCCAATATTTTTGGCCCAGTATGAGAGAGATGTGACTAAATATTTAGCCAGATGCATGGAATTTCAAAAGGAAAAGGATCAACATAGACATACAGTGGAATTTCTATAGTCATTTATCATTCTTGAATGGAAATGGGAAGTTGTCACTATTTCATTACCAAATTACCCAAAACAACAAGGAAACATGATTCCACCATGGTAGTGGTGGACAAGATTAGAAAGGCTTCATATTTCATTTTGGTAAAAATAACTCATAAGACAACCAATATTGCAAAATTGATATAAACGAGATTTCGAGGCTACATGGTGTTCTTAAGGAAAGAGTGTTAGACTAAGATCCCAAGTCCACTTCCAATTTTTGGAAGGGGTTGTTTAAATGATTTGGGACCAATTTGAATTTCAGTACAACATATCACCTAGAGTTAGATGGATAGACATATATGATTAATCAAATAATTGAAGATATGTTGAGAATATATGTAAGGGACAAGCCTTTAAGTGGGAAGATTAACTCCATTCATTTTAATTTGGTTACAAAAATGGATATGAGGAATCATTGAAGATGAGCCCATTCTAAGCCATGTACAACAGAAATGTAACACTCTAGTAAGTTCCGATAACTCAGCAGATAGACTCGTCATTGGGACATAATTTTTAGGGGAAATGGAAGAACATATGCTAAAGATCATGTAGAATTTGAAAGTTTCATAGGAGATGAATAAGAGATATGTCGTTAAAGGAAAAACAACTAGATAATTCAAAGTGGGAGACCATGTGTTTTTAAAGTTTAAATCCAAGAGGATCTCGTTGAGACTGGGAAGTTGCCCAAAATTGGTAGCAAGATATTGTGGGTTGTTTAAAGTCCTAGAAAGGATAGACACAATTGAATACATTATTTAATTACCTACATCCATGAGAAGTTATAATGTGTTCCATGTGTCTTTATTACATAAGTATGTGCATGATCCTAACCATGTGATTGACTGGACTGTGATCCATGTGGAATACAAAGGGGAATTTTGGATGGAGCCAATGCACATCCTAGACCAAAAATTCAAAGTCCTCAAGAAAAAATCCATCAGCCTGGTAAAGGTCCAATAGACCTGCTACAATCTTGAAGACAATACATGGGAGAACGAAGAGGCCATGCGGGAGGAGTACCTGCAGATTTTTGCAAGTTATGAAGAAAGTCGAATGTGCATTGTACATAAGTGTATGAAGACTCTATTTTTGTAGTTGAAGTTCCTAGAGAAACAACTTCGATACTTCTTTTCTGACAAATGTTGGATCTCATTCCTTGGGTTGTGTAGGTTGAGGTGAACGAGAGTTGTTGGTTGGCATTGTTGTGCGAGTCATTAAGTTATGGAATTATCAAGTGTTTTGATGTAAAAATTTATGTATGTAAGATTGTAAAGTGATGTGCACTGAGGACAATACAAATTGTAGGAAGGAGATGTATCATTCCCATTTTTTAATACCTAGTTAAGTGATGTATAATGTAAATATGATGTATGGTTGTGGGCCAAGAAATGTAATATGTAACCTTTGTATATCAGAAAAAAAAATGTATCGTCAGCTTCATATAGACATAGAAAGAGACATGGGGGATAAGTTTCCACGAGATATGGGGTTCAAGGAGGGGGTCCAAGAGGTAAGTACCCATGTCCATTAAATCCAAACCATCTTTCAAAATTGTCTTTTCTATGAAATTTCTATTTCCTTCGGAGTGTTTGCAAGCCCCAATCATTGAAGACATGTAAGAGGGTTGGTGTGTGAAGTCACCTCACATAGTTATTAAGAGTGTGGGATGAGTATGAGAAATCATGAGGGAAGTGTGAGAGTCAAGTAAATCCTTTTGGGGAAGAGTGAGAGTCAAGTAAGCAGGGGAAGAGAAATAAATTCGTGGGGGAAAAGATGAGAATTTTTCTATGCATATTTTTGGATAGAAAGGGAATTTTGAGCATTAAATCTTGAAGGAAGGCATAGTGAACATGTATAACATTGTGTTGGAGTTTTAATTTCATAGAGAGATAGGTTGTAGGGATGCGTGTAGTTTCATGTTCAATAAATTTTCAAGATAGAAAGTAATTCATTGTTCTGAGAATTCTTGTTGCAACTCTAGGTTCATAGAGTCCCCAACAAAGAGATTTCATGTTTAACCTATGTTGGAGCACTGGAGGGAAGTGTGATATCCTGAGAGATTGTGTGGCGGGGAAGGGGATCCCATTCCTTTGGTTTTGCAAGACCTGGGTTGAGGGGAAGAGAGTTGGTGCGGTGGAATGGTTATAGGAATTAATTGTTAGGAGGGGACAGTAGCCAACCTTACAAACCACCCTCTCTTGTGGATTCGTAGCCCTAGCTCGGGGGTGACTTACTGTTGAGAACTGGAACAACATGTCTATGGTTGGGAGGAACATTCATCCTATGCAATGGGTTGCGTATTAATAAGATAAGTGCTCACATTCACTGCATTTGTTTTTGTTGAATGTTGAATTAATTGTTGTGCATTTCATTTTGAGTTTATCTTAATTATTGCTACCTCTCTGGGTAAATGTTGCATTTGAATCTATGCTTTTGTATGATTGAATGCTTATGTGTATCTATTTAATCATTGCCACACATGTTTAAATCAATTCGACTTACGCTTTTAATTGGTATGTACAGATGCATGAGCCTGAATGTCATGATGTGTTATTTTCACATTTAGAATTGGTATCAGAGTTGTAATTTGGTCATTTTCAATAGTAGTGTGACTCAACTTGGAGGCTAGGTACGTTACATAGTATGTGTTCTAGATGGAAAAACTTGGTTCTATTAACGATTATTAGTAATTGTATGGCTTTTGAACCCAAGTGTAAACTTTGTAATTATTTTCTAGCGTAGTTTTGATTGTGGGTCCATCTAAGACAAATAACATGAGGAGGATTCCTTAGATGAGCACTTTTCTTTGGTATAAAATTCTTTGTATATACATACCAAATTTTTATTAATAGTTAAACAAAACATTTTATCCAACAATACTCATCTCTAACTACAATGTTGAAATGTTTTTAGTAGAATACCAATGCTAGGCCCAACCAACCGAAGGCATATGATATAGTTGCTAAAGTATTTTCCCTTAACAATTTCAAAACTACCTTGCCAACCACATCTAGATCAAGTATGAATTGCAATGTAAAAGAAACCACTATAGAACCAACAAGGCTTATGACCTACAAATTTCCCAATATATGTCCTCACTCAATAGAGTTATCAAAATGTACATATTTTTTCTAGCACATAAGAAGTTGTCAAATATCAAGAACATAAAGAAACACAATTGCTTAGCCACTATATAGAATTTGAAAAAAATATCACCATCGGATGGACATCATTCCTAATGTGAATGTTACAAGCTTCTCTAGGATAGATATTATTTCTTTGTCACATCTTTTAACTTCCTAGTTTCCTTATTGGATCAATAGTTTCCCCACTAACTTCTACTACCTCATGGTGTTTTTGAAGAAATAACATAGAAAATTGAAAGACATCATGTTTACAAACTTTATACTCAAGTTGCAAATTAAATCTCATAATAAATCGATTAATGAAACACATATGTCGAGTAAGGAAAATAAACTCGTGTGTTGTTATGCATCTCTCTATATTAGATGCAACCTTTTCTATATGATGTCTTTCACGAATTTATAAGAGAAGTTTAAGATGAGTTGTGCAGTAAATAATCACCAAGAAATATAATATAAAAATCTACATTCATGAATCATATGTCATAGCTCATAAGCCTACTTACAGTAGGTTGAGAGAGAGTTATGTCATGAAACTCTAATTAAGTAGGTAATAGTTTCCATAGAGAGAAATAATGACAACTATACTGTTCATGAGTATTACCATATAAGATATAAGAAATGCCAAGCATGACTATATGAAAAAATGCCATATAAGATATTGTAAGGTCTTCCACGACACCCACAGAGTGCACAAACTCCTTGGGCAGATTTGGTGGTGGACATACAAAGAGCACAAGGAAGGAAGCGATAGGTTGGGTGAACGAAGATATTCAGGTGTGGTAAGGAGCACATTGGGTGCACAATGGTGATGTGTGATGCCAATGGGGACACAACTTATTGGCCTTAAAACGATTGACTAAGACTTGGGTTGTGACTAGGAAACTTACGAGCACGCCCAAGTAGTGGACCTGTATGCTCTTGGAAATATGGGAAAAACAGAGAGGTTGGGAGACCCTATCATCACACTCACAAGTGGTCATGATGATTGACATGAAGAGCGCACAAGGAGAGGGGTGTGACAGTCCAAGATATGAACAATTGATGGACGTGTGGGCTTTGGATGGGCACATTGGGTCCATGGAAGGGAGCGATGATTTGGTTGAGTGTGTGTTAGCTAAGGGGCGTGAGACACCCAAGAGAAGTGACATTTTTCACAAGTGATCCTTGGAGATCCTATAATAGAAAGGGCGCACAACCAAGGAGGCATAGAGAACTTTTGGAAAGAGATTGGAAAAGAAAGTCTAAGGCAAGTATGTGATAATGGACCAAGGTAGAGTTTCTAAGATGGAAGACAAATAACCAATAGTTGAACGTTTTTGAAGGTTTTGGGAAAGTTTGGAAAACACAGGTCTGTGGAGGCATGTGTGAGGCAAAATCAAAATCTGAGTTATCTTGGTGAAAGTCTGCAGAAACGAAATGACAACAAGTCTATGATTGTGGACACATCTGAGGTGCACTACAAGGAGTTGTGAAGACAGTTGCAACAGAGAGTGTTGTGGAGACAGATTTTTTCTTGAGTGTGCTCATGAGGTGAGGTGAGTCATTTGACTCTGCCATGTTGTATACCAAGTCAATAATTCTCTCATTGTAACTATTTCACAATAACAAAGACTTAGACAGATGTTAGGCATGGTTTGTGCTGCCCAAACTATTTCTATGTTTGTCTTCATTTATGTTTTGCAGTTGTTCTCTTGTTCATGGATGAATGCTTAAATAAGACTAAGTGTTAAATTGTGTTAACAATTATATAAGTAAGATTTCCACTAGAGTAGGAGTGTGACTTTTCGGTAACCTATAATGGAGTATGGGTATGCCCTAGGTAAAGAGGCATATGTTATAGCAAGTTTTTCCTCACTCCATGCAACTTGCTTAGATGGCCTTTCCATTTCCCTATGCAGACTTGAAGTTCACTTTTGTACTTCCCAAAGCCAAAAATCGTATTTTTCCACATATACTCACCCTACTAGTTAGACAACATGTGTATATGCAGGTTGCACCACTACAACCCGCGTACATCGAGTTTGGTGCTCAAAATTAAAAAAATGTGTCAGGTTTCCATGTCACATCATGAGATCCATGATCCTTGACCTTCCATATACTGGAAACGTTCTGACTCATTGATGCAAGAGCATCACCAACACATCAAGCGAGCCAGTGTGGAGTGGAAGACAATTGGACAAAACCAACCCAAAATTTATGAAAAAATGCTTTGGGATTGTTGTGCAAGTCTTAAATGAAGCCATTTATGAAGGTGCACTTTGTATAGTGTAATGGACCTTGAGCGGATAGCTCTCGTCCTTTGGTAGATAGTCAGCATTTAATAGATTTAATGTTGGTAGATAGGATTTTAATTGTAGATTTGATAGCTTTAGAGTCCAAGAGGGAAAACAGATATAGACACCCTCATTGTATCATTGTATCATCACCAGGAATAGGAGCAAGAAGAGAAAGAGTAGGCAGAGAACTGTATGAAGAACACCCATGTATAGACATTTGAATTAATA
>CBVK0101971803.1:0-13343 GCA_900067695.1 Picea abies | reverse complement strand
ATATAAGAAAAATCATTCCATGGTTTTCTCCCGATTTGGGTTTCCACGTAAAACACGGGTGTACTATGTATGTGTGTGATTGTTCTTTTCTTATTGCTCATTATTGGATATTAATACTAATTTGATATAGCACTTGGATCAATTTGGATAAAAAGGATTATAATTTCACTATTACTGATGCACCCCCCCGCCCTCTCAATAATCCAACACGAACTACATTTTATTGGACAACCCATTAAAATTAAGAAGGTTAATATTGGAATATAGAAAACACCTAAATTAGAAAATGTTGGAGACTATTGGGATGATGATACTATTAGCAAGATCACAGAGCTATTACATGAATATCAAGATTTGTTTCCAACAAAGTTCATAGATATGAAGGGAATTAAAGGGCTCATGGGAGAAATGAAGATCCCCTTGAGCGTAGATGCAAGACCTATCAAGAAGAGACCTTACATACTAAATCCAAAATATAAGTAGAAAGTTAAGATTGAATTGGATAGAATACTGGAAGCAAGAATCATAGAACCTATTGAAGAATCTGAATGGATTATCCCTATGGTGGTCCAAGATAAGAAGTCAAGAGAAATCAGAATTTGTGTAGATCTCAAAAAACTGAATGATGCATGTCTACGTGATCCATTTCCTACACCTTTTACCAATGAATCTATAGATAATGTAGGAGGACAAGAGGTCTAATCATTCACAAATGGATATTCAGGCTACCACCAAATCATAATTGCTAAGGAAGAATGACATAAGACTATCTTTGCAACAGAATGGGGATCATTCTAGTACACTATGATTCCTTTTGGATTGAAGAATGCACCAGCCATCTTTTCCAGGGTGGTGGTCGAAGCATTTAAGGACCTTTTACACAAATTATTGGAAGATTATTTTGATGATTGGACTATCTTTAGCCTACTGAAAGACCATATTGAATGGTTGAGATTAATGTTAGATAAGTGCAGGAAATTTCAGACTACCCTGAATTTTAAAAAATGTGTCTTCTTTTCACCCTTTGGAGTGTTTCTCAGGCACATTGTTTGTAAGAAGGGGTTGTTGGTGGATCCTTCCAAGATTTCCATCATTGTTGATCTACCCCCCCCTACTTCGGTTAGACAATTGTGCACTGCATTGGGGCACATTGGATACTATAGGAAGTTCATTAAGGGTTATGCATAGATAACAACACCCATGGAGAAGCTATTAAAGAAATATAGTAAGTTCCAATGGACAGAAGAATGCCAGCATAGCTTCGACACACTAAAGTAGAAAATGGTCACTATGCCAATCTTGGTTTTTCTAGATTGGAGTAAGGAGTTCAATGTTCATGTCGTTGCCTCGTCCATTGAATTGGGAGAATTTTTAGCATAGTCAGGTGAAGGAAACATTGACCACCCCATAGCCTTTGCTAGCAAGAAGCTTTCTACAGCTAAAAGGAACTATACTATGACTGAAAGAGAAGGCTTAGCTATGGTATATGTGTTGCAGAAGTTTAGACACTATTTTTTGGGAGGACATTTTAAGATGTTCACTAATCATTATACCTTGAAGTACTTAGTCAACATGCCAGTGTTGGGGGGAAGAATATGCATATGGATACTACAATTCCAGGAGTATGAATTTGAGATTGTGGTCAAGCTAGGAAGAATGAATAAAGGACCTGATCACTTATCCAGGTTGGAACATGGAGAGGAACCTACCAGTCTGGAGGATACACTACCAGATGCACAGTTGTTGGCCATAAGAAATGTAGATGATCAATTTTCTGAGATAGTTCAGTTCTTTTCCACAGGAATGGAACCTCGCGAGTATATAGTCATTCAAAAGAAACAATTAGTAGTCTGCGATAGAGATTTTCAAATTTTAGCTGGATAGTTATATAAGATGGGACCAGATGAGATCTTGAGAAGATGAGTTATGGTGGCATAAAGACCATTGATTCTTGCAGAAGCACACAAAGGCATCGCAGGAGGACATTATGCAGGGAAAGAAACATTGTAGAAGGTTCTCAGAGCTGGCCTCTAGTGGCCTGCTTTACATAAGGATGCTAAGAAATACTACAAAGCCTGTGGTGTATGTCAAAGGGTAGGGAATCCCTCTAGATGGGATGATATGCCTATAGCACTGTAATTAACATAACAAGTATTCAAGAAGTGGGCCATTGACTTTGTGGGACCTATTAACCCAGCAGGAAGGCGCACATGAGCTAGATACATTATCATTGCGACAAAGTATTTGACTAGATGGGAAAAAGAAAGAGTAGTTAAGGAATGTAGTGCAGCCAAAACTGTACAGTTCATCTTTTAGGATATTATAACCAGATTTGGATGCCCAAAGATCCTCATGAGTGACCAAGGCACACATTTCATCAACAAAACTGTTGAATCCTTGACTCAAGAATTTGAAGTTCACCATCAGAATACCACCCCATACCACCCACAGGTGAATGGTAAAGTCGAAGATTTCAATAAGATCTTGGAAATAGTGCTAACTAATATTTGCAGTGTTAACAGAGATGACTGGGATTTAAGAATTCCAGCAGTATTATGGGCTTATAGAAATACTTGCAAGAACATGACTACACATACCCCATTTAAGTTATTTTATGGCTTGGAAGTAGTGGTACCTATGGAATACTTGATTCCTAGTTTAAGAATTGCAACATTCACAGGTATGGATGACACTAGCAATGTTCAACACATGCTTGCATAGTTGCTAGAACTGGAGGAAGACAGGTTCATAGCAGGATTTCATTAGCAGGTACAAAAAGAAAGAGAAACATCTTACCATGATAGACATATCAAGAGGAAAGCATTTAAGCAAGGAGATTTGGTATTGTTATATGTCAAAATTTCCATGAAGCATCCAAGGAAGTTCAGGACACATTGGCTTGGGCCATTTGAGGTTGCCTATGTGACAGAAGGAGGATCTGTGCAGTTGAAGATCCTTAATGGAGAATGGAAAGAAGGTTTGGTTAATAGGAGATGGTCGAAATTGTACTATGACAACCAACTGCCTCACAACTCTCAATAAAAGCAAAAGGAAGAAGGGTGTAGGTACCAGGTGCAGTTGAAACTGGGTACCAAACCAAAAAAAGATAGTCTGAACATAATAGGGAGGAACATAGCAGAAAGCATAGGCTGCTCAATGCAGTTTGCAATCGAAGTGACATAGAAGGTTCAATCTTGCAGTGACTCGGGATGAGTCACATGTGAGTGTTGGGGGCCTGTTGGCCCTTGGATATGTAAGAAAGAGAAGATTAAGGAAGAAAGGAGAAGTATGAACTGCACAGAAGGCACATTAACTAAGGAAGGGTCAAAGTGGATAAAAAAGAAAAAAAGGAGCAAAGTAAAGAAAAAGCTAGTTGTTGGGAGAGAATATTGAGGAATACAAAGCATCGAAGAAGAGGGATTGTGGACAACTCAGCAAGTAGAAAAGGACATCAACGAGTTCTTTGGAGCACCTCGTAGAAAATAAGGAAGGACAGGCTGGTGAAGCCATCAAAACATGGGTCAAGTGGACCTAGGGTTTTGGATCTTGGGTTTTGACACCTAGGCTTCATTCTAAGGATTTCTTAGTCATCTAATGTATAAATAAAGGTCTAGAAGACATGGCAGGGTTGGTTCTAGTTTTGATGTTGTTCATTATTGGTTATTTTTTATTATTGTTGAGATCAATATCGAGTCTATATTATGGATCTTCAGTTGGGTGTGCAGGAAGGGAAGAGAAAGAGAGAAAGAGAGAAAGATATGCAACTAAATGCACATATAGAACTATATGTTTTCATCTAATATATCAAGAAACATAGTTTTGTGGATGTATACCTAGGGAGAGGGTGAACCATGTATATCTTGTAGTTCTTTGTGGTTGATGTTGTTTTATTTTCCATCTATTATACTATTATTGCATTGTTGTATTATATTAGAGATATAACTTGTGAAGTAAGCTTAGGAGTGGTAAAGAATAATTAGATTGTTGTGTGTTGTTGTCTTGGATTCACTTTTCATTTCCTTTGGTTGTAGACACATGTGTCCTACAATCCTCTATTGCTACTTCGGGTGAGACTGCATCTGCTTCACAGGTGTTGCATAAAGGGCTAGTAGTTAGGGTTTGTTAATGTGTTGTAACAATTGAACCCTGAGTCTGCCCCTCTCCCAATAGTTATTCGTTCTAAAACAAACCTTATCTTCTTGATGCCGAAATTGTTTCAAGGATCGACGATCGACGATAAACCTATCAAAGCGCTTTTGAATCGGCTCCATTGAAAAAGTCTCGATGCAAAAAACGCATCAGGGATCGATGATTGGGGATAACGTTTATTGTGTTCAACATGTTTGTTGTTATTATTCTAGGTTTTCCCCAATCCTGATAAAGTGCGTCGGGCATAGACTATTGGTGATATCTTTCTGTTCTTTGTTAATGTCTTTTCTCCCTGTCTTTTACCGATGCCGAAGGGGAATCAACTATCGGTGATATATTTATGCCAAAAACTTAACACAAATGAAATCTTCCTTCTATTGATGTCGATGGAGATCGATGCTCGACGACTGTGGTTTTCTGAGTGATTCCTTTTTCTTCGTTGAATTCCTTCCAATGTCGAACCTGAGCACATTGGGTGAAGTGTTTGGATGTCTATTCTTTATTCAGGTGTTAAGGTATTTTTAGTTATGGGGTTTCATAAGTTCAATAAAACTTGAATATGTGATGATATTCATGAAAATAATCAAAGACAAAACATTTCCCAAAATCAAATCGAATCAAATAGTGTAGAAGATCAAGTGGTACCTAAAAAAGTAAAAAAAAATTGATAAGGCTTTTTAGGGTGTGTTGAGTGCTCAATAGGTAGTTGATGCTCTTTCCCAGAAATATGAAGAAGAAGGGTTCCTCTTTTCACTGTCCTTCATTATATCCAATTGGTTGAAGGTAATTCACACTGAATGGTTCCAAGATCCCAAAATTTCTATCTTGATCCAACACATGCAATGAAACCCTAATGCATCTCCAGTATACACTTGGAAAAATGAGGAGATATGCAATAAAGGCCACATATATTTAACCAATTTTTCCAAATTTAAATCCACATTTCTCTCTGAACTCCATGCCTCACCAAAAAAATGACATTTAGGCTTTCATAAAACCTATGAATGGATTAAACATTCCTTTTTTTGGGAAGGCATGAATTAAGAAATACACACGTTTATGGCATAATGATATACCTGCCAATGCAACAAGGTAGAAACAGTAGAAAATATAACCACACTACAACCTCTCCCTATCCCACCTACTATATGGACCAATATCTCAATGGACTTCATCATCAGATTAATTGGTTATATTGTTCCTAATGGTGGTGGGTAATTAATACAATCCATAACTCCACTTCCTCCAATTATATTAAAATTCCATTTCTTCATCAATAACATAACAACCAACAATCTCACTATCTTTATAAATGACCATCAATAATGAGAAAAACCCATCAATGCATTCACACACAACTAATCGATAACATGACCCACCACTATTATTTGAATCACCCTTGTGTTAAATCTCAACAAATGAGTACCATTTAGAAGCAAAAGAAAAATTACAATCATTTCCACCAACTATGTTGGAATAATCTTATCCTCTCCTTGAGCTCTATCTTTAGAGCACAACTCATACATCCAATATGCATCATCAAAATTGTCCAAAATCCCTCAAAACTAAGCATAATCAAATGCCAACAAACTACTCAAAATCGTTGGTCATAACCTCTATTTGTAACTGCCAAAAGAAATCTTATCTATCAATAAGATATAAAAACCATCAAGGTGATCAAGCCTGATCACTAAACATAGAAATCATCCAAAGTTGAAATAGGTCAAAAAATTTATGTCATCGAAACAAGGAACATGAAGTGTAAAATGTTGGCTTTTATTCCTTCACCAACTTTATAAAACAACCAAAACCCTAAATATGCTAAGTAAATATATAACCAACAAGAGCACAAATATACATAAACACTACAAATATACCAAATAACATCAAATCTACTTTATTATTAATCCAAACAACCTACTACTATTACATGTGCTTCCCTTTCCCATGGTGGGTAAGGGAGTGGAACCCTCTTTAACTCCTTGACTTCTTTATGGACCCACAATTCTACAATGATGAGAGATGAATACAAAACTAAGAGCTAATGTCCAACAAGTCACTAAACCACCTAGTATTATATAGTTTCCAATGGATGTGGGTAGTTAATACAATCCATAAATCCACTTCCTCCATTTACATTAAAAATCTATTTTTCCATTAATACCATAATAACCCATAATCCCACTATCTTCATAAATGACCATCAATAACTAGGAAAAAACCATCAATGCATTCATGCACAACTGGGGTCTAACATGAATACATTGGGAACATAACTTGCATAGGAAAAAAACATGGAAGAATATTTAGCATATCAAGAACAAGGATGGTTTTAAGAGGGTATGATGGCAAAAATGGACACCATTAAGGTTGTCTCCTAGATCTAGGATGCTCATCACCAAGTTATACTTATGAAAGATAATTTTAATTCTTAGTTAGATGAAATACAAAGTGAACCTTTGCAAATAAATATTGATTACTTGGTGGATAGGAAAAATTACCAATATAGTGGTAGAAAATCCCTAGAAGAATGGTCAAGCATTGAAAATTGAATATGGGTCATTGTAATATATATAATGTATGCAAGGATACAAATGGAAAGAGTAAGACAACATAGAAAGAACAACAAACTCCACCACCTATAACAATAGTATATAGATTCTTCTACCCTATCTTGTAACTAAACTAGCCTTTGATTGCATTAGATACTACGGAGATAAGGATTTAAATAATTAAACTATGATCTCTATTTTGTAATTTAAAAAAACTTCATTGTAAATTTTTGTAATTTTTGAATCCATCTATTCCCTTATTCAATACAAAAAATACTTTGAGGTTGGAGGAGATTATTTGACTAGACAACTAGGCCAATTGTAACATTCCCTAGCCCAAATGAGGTCCATTATGTGCATAATTACACATAAATTAAATTCTTTCTACTAACTAATTTCCTGTAGCTCACCAGCTACAAATTACAAACACATTTAACTATTTCCTAATTACATTTATCAAATTCATATACAACGTGCTGAAATTGACATGAATGCAACTTAAATAACTCAACACAAAAACATATAAATCTTACTCAAATACATAGTGAATGCACAACAATTTAACTCATAATGCAACAAAGAAACAAGATAAAACACGTATCTTTTAAAGAAACAAGATAAATGTTCCACCCAACCATAAATTTGTTGTTCCAAATATCAAAATCAACTCACCCCCAAGTTGGGGCTAGAAATCCACAAAAGAGGGTGGCCTCTCACTTTCCACTCACAACTCATAAAATATCACAACCCATTGCTATTCTCCTATAGCTATCTTGCTTTTCAAAAAATATATTCCACTCAACTTGCCTGACCCAAGGAATGTACCCCTTCACTGCTCTCAATCCATCGGTCATCCCATTTGTTTATCAAGGTCTCTTTGGCACATGTAACTAGGAATATCACTACTTGGAAACTCGAGGGACCTCACTGCTAGGAAAACTACCACAAAAACAACAACAACCACTTGTTGTTATAGTGCAACTCTCACAGGAGTTCAGTCTTCAAGACTAAAAACCTAGCTCTTTAGTTTTCTTCTACAAATAGGATCCAAAATTCACCCTCCATGTTTTCTCTAGCTCGAATGCTCTTCTTACATGTTCTCTGCTTGTTGTTCATTCAAAAACATGACTGTCTAAAACTATTGTCACTGCCCATAAAAGTTTCCTCTCTTTTCTTTCTTTCTTGACTTACACATTTCCCAAGCCGATTTTACTCAGCCCCCACACTCCCAATAACTATGGGATGTGAGTCCTCATACCCATCCTCTTACATGTATTCAATGATTGACTTTGGGAACACTCAATCAGAAAATAGAAGTTTAATACATAATCATAATAAAATTTAGGAACGTGGGTGGAATTAATAGACATGGGTAATTCTCTCTTTGACCCCTCTTAGACATTCTCTTAGACCCTCCCCTCTCTTGTGGATTAATTTAGCCCCCATCTCTGTCCATGTTCCCTTAGCAGTTGGCATCACGTTTTTTATTATTAAAATTCAAAAATACATTTCGCATATACATCAGTTGGTCATAGCCACATATTCTATCTGCATTAAGCATTAATTAAATTGGGGATTATAGTGAGGACATTACATTCCCCCCCCCCCTGGAATTGTGGGCCTCCTTCGGTGCACACTATGTTGATATACATACATACACCAATTTACATCACAATGCTTAAAGAAATAAAATTCTACAACTTTACAACTCCAGCAACAGTTCCAACCAAAATCTCTTGTTCCTCTCAACCCACGGACCCAAGGAATGCATCATTTGTTTATCAGGTCTAACCCAAGGAATGTGCCATTCTTTTATCAAGCCCCCCATCTCAAGTTTTCTAGGACTCTGAGATGTGGTTCTGGAACTCTAGTTGCTCAAAATGGAGTCTTGCATTCCATTTTCTTCAAAATTGTCAAACATTTGTTGGTATTATTCTTGCATGTTTTCTTCATGCTCCCTTGTAGCATCATCAGGAACGTAATAGGTCCATTGAATCTTTACCAACCCTATGGATTTTTTCCTGAGCACTTTGATTTTCCATTCCAAGATGCATGTTGGTTCCACCCAGAAATCCCCTTCGTGCTCTACCTGGATCACATTCCAATCAATTATGTAGTTAGGGTCATGAAAATATTTATTTAATAATGACACATGAAATACATTATGCACTCTCATGGATGCAAATAATGCTAGCATGTATGTAACTGGCCCTATATTTTCTAATATTTCAAAAGGCCCACAATATATTGCTACCAACTTCGGGCAACTGCCTAATATTATTGAAATTATCTTCTCCTTCACTTTTAAGAACACATGTTCAGACACTTTGAATTCTCTAAACACTCTATTCTTGTCTACATAACTTTTCTTCCTATCCTGGGCAGCCTTTAAATTCTAATTTATCCTTGTCGTCTGCTCTTCCATTTCCTTTAACAAATATGGCCCAACAACTACTCTGTTTGTTGGATTATCCCAACTCATAAAAGTGTTACACTTTATGCCATACAATGCTTCAAATGGAATCATTTTCAATGAGTCCTAATACCCATTACTATATGCAAATTCCACGAAATGAATATAAGGTCTTCCCACTTTGATGGTTGATCCTTCACATACATTCCAAGCATGTCCTCAATTATTTTATTATTCCTTTCTATTTTCCCATTTGACTATGGATGACACGTTGTACTGAGATTCAATTTTTTTCCAAAGCCTTTGAACAAACCCTTCCAAATTTTTGATGTGAACTTTGGATCCCTATCTGAAACTATTTCCTTAAGCACTCCATGTAGCCTAGCAACTTCTTTCATATAGATATCAAAAATATTTGTTTCCTTGTGTGTAGTCTTTACTGGGATAAAATGTGTTTCCTTAGTCAATTTATCCACCACCGCCATGATGGAATCATGTTTTTTCACCATTCTAAAAAACTTTGTAATAAAATCAACCATGAAAACTTCCCACTTCCATTATGGAATGGGAAATGGTTGTAGAAAACCTAGTGGATGCATATGCTCACTCTTCACTTTTTGGTATTCTAGACATTTAGATATGTAATTAGCCACTTCTTTATTTGTTCCTGGACAAAAATATAGGCTTCTTAAAGCTGCAATTGTCTTATGATATCCTGGGTTCCCAACAGATGGAACATTATGCATTTCCTTTAGGGTTACATTTTTCAACACACTAGAATTCGACACATATACCATTCCTTTGTACATGAGAACTCCATCTTCTTTCAGCTCATAAGAATTAAATTTATGCTAAAAATTTCCTTGATGTAATGTCTCTTTTATTCTTACAAACTGTTGATCTGAATTTATTGGTGCAACAATTTGATCTTTCAGATTAGTCTTATACACAATGATGGCTTCAATATGCACTTAATGAGCTCTCATGTTGAGTGCATTGTCCACTTGATTTTCCTTTCCTTTTATATGATTAATTTTTAAGTCATATTCACTTGGAAACATTTTCAATGCATGTACAATTGTTGCTAACTCTATATCATGGGTAACATAATTCCTTTCATGCTCTTTTAATTTTTTGGATACATAGCATACCACATGATCCTTTTGACTAAGAAATCCACCAAGCCCATCCTTGCATACATCAGGGCACACAAAAAAATCTTCATTTGGGTATGCAATCTTCAAGATTGGTGCACTTGTCAATATTTCCTCCAGTTGTTGAAAACTCTCTTCACACTTAGAAGTCCATTCAAACTTCACTCCCTTATTTTGCAAAGAAGTGATTGGACTTGCAATCTTTGAGAAACCTTTTATGAATCTTCGGTAATAACCGACAAGACCCATGAATGATCTAATTTCTTTGAAATTATTTGGCACTAGCCATCCTCTAATGGCCTCTATCTTCTTAGGATCTACTGTTATCCCATCTGTTGAAATTATATGCCCCAAGTAGTGAATCTTCTTTTGATAAAAGATGCACTTACTTAGTTTAGCATACAATTTATGTTCTCTTAAAACTTGCAACACCATTCTTAAATGTTTCTCATGGTCCTCTTCTAAATTAGAGTAGACAAGTATTCATTTAGGAACACAATTACAAACTTGTCTAGGTACTCCCTAAACACTCCATTCATTAAACACATAAATATTGTTGGGGGAATTTGATAGTCTAAATGCCACTACTATGAATTCATAATGCTCATATCTTGTCTTGAATGTTGTCTTGTTGATGTATTATTCCTTTATCCTTAATGATAACCTGATCTCAAGTCAATCTTCGAAAATATTATTATACCTTTAAACTGATCAAAAAAACCATCAATTCTTGGAAAAAGATATTTTTTCTTTATGGTTACCTTATTCAATTGTTTGAAATTGTTGGATCATGTTGTCATTGTGATGTAGGAGCATCTCTCCACGCCAGCAAGCCAACAATCCATCCATGTCAGCGCGTGCACTCAAGGCTGAAGAGAGGTGTAGCCCTCATTTTCAATTTCGAAAATGAATGTAATTTAATGTTTTAGGCTGGTGAGCCGTGAGGCCGTGCTTTGCACAGGCGTAGAAGTAGGTAGGCCTTTAATGTTTGAAGGCTGAGATCTAGATCCCATTCAATGTAATTGAATAGGGTAGGTAGGTTGGAGGGAAGATCTCGAAGAGTCCCCTCATGTAAAAGATCAATTTCGATCTCATTTTTGTGATAGGAGAGTTGTAAGAGAAGATAAGGAGCTGAGACTTTGATATAGTTCATGCTCAGGAACACCTTGTAAAACAGGCATTTGCCATTTTAATACAAACAACAGTTTTTCCTGCATATTTCCTGTGTTGAATGAATGTCTATGTGTGTTCAATTTATGTTGTAAATGTATACTAGACATTTACAGGGAGTTTTTTTGATTTCAGGCTTGAGAGGTTCTTTGTGGTTTCATGCCAGGAGGGTGTGACAGAGTACTGTGGTCTCTGGATACCAGTGCGTAGATGCACTTCTGAACTCTGCGGAGTCAGACAAAGATGTGCCAGGAGAGCACAGTAGCTGAAATCAACAATTCAAGGAAGACTTGTGAGGTTGTTGAACACCTCAAGAGGCAAGGCTGTGGAGAACACAGTTGCAGACAGAATCTCTAAGGAGTTATGTAAAAGCTCTGCCAGGTGGGCATTGAGCCAGTGCAAGGAGTGCACAGAAGAAGAACTCTACTGTGAGTTCATTAGAAGTAAGAATCATCTGAGGATTCTTGATACTCTTCCAAGAGGGCATTGAGTAATTGCTAGAGTGCACAGAAGGAACTCTTTGAGTTCAGAGATTGAAGAAGAGTGGAACTCTTTGAGTTCAGAGATTGAAGAAGAGTCCATAGAAGGATCTTTGTAGGGTTGCTGAACACCCTGAAAGACTCAGCAATACGTTGCTTGAGAAGACAGAGTGCTAGGAGGGCATCGTATTTCTCCATATGAGGGAGAAGGAAGAAGGATTTATTTCCTTAGAGGTCTGAGACTTATAGAAGCTCAGAAGAGATAGCACCATTATGTGCAAGGACTCTGCAGAGGTGCAGAAGTCATCTTGAGGATTCAAGAGCAAAGCTCAGGAGGAACAACGTTCTTATACGCACAGGCAAGGATTCCAATCGTGGAGCTCGCAGAGGAAAGGAGGACAAAGGTCGAGGCCTTTGAACATTTGAAACTCTTCCAAGTCCTAAATAAAAGTTATAAGGCTCAACAAGAGCAAAAGCTGTCATTGAATCAGCCGAAAAGATCTAGACCATTGAAGGTTTCCACGTCTAGGAGGAAGTACAGGAGGAGCACACACGAGAAATTATTTGAACCATCATATCTTGAGCGAAGAACCCAACAGCTGTTAGATCTGTTGAGAGTTGCATGAGGTTTAAACCCTCATGCATAGAACAATAGAAGCGAAGTCCTGAGAAGGAGTTCGTATCGGGATATCGACGTTCGGGAGTTCGGGGATCCGAAGGACGAGAGTCCGGGCACTCGACCTCAGAAATTGTGACAAGGTGAAATAGATCTGAGCCATCCGTTTGTGGGAGGATGTGTGTCACAGAATCATCCACTTTGGAGATTCGGGCACTGGGACTCATAGAGGTGAGCATCTTGACTTTGTGAGTAGTGAAGTTTCGAGGAAATCTGAACCGTTCATCTGGGAGTGGACACATGTCGCGAAATCACCCATATCGAGGATTCATACATCGAGAGTCATAGATGGAATTCCTTCGACTTTGCGAGTGGTGAAGTCATGAGAAGATTGGAACCGTCCATCGGAGGAGGACAGGTGGCAGAGATCTAGGGATCTCGCGAACGTGGCAGAGATCTAGGGATCTCGCGAACTCGGAGGTTCACAAGGTGAGAGACCAGGATTTGGGTGCTCCAAGTTGAAGTGGCGAAGTCATGAGAGAATTGCAGTCGTCCATTAGGGGAGGACAGGTGGAAAAGATCAAGGGATCTCACGAACTTGGAGGTTCGCATGGTAAGGGACCAAGAGTTGGGTTCTCCAAGTTGTGAAGCTGTGAAATCATGAGGAGTAAAGATATCCGTTGAATCCAGAGAACGAGAAGAGCTAGCGTTAAGCCTAGTAGGTGGTCATGCTCAGAAGGTGCTGACAGAGGAAGATCCATACCCATTTCTTGATTTCGAGTATCACGAGATTGGAAAGGAAGAGTCGGG
>CBVK0101971775.1:0-25203 GCA_900067695.1 Picea abies | reverse complement strand
CATGGTGCAAGTAAAACTCCAAGATCCCTTTTTCCTATACATAGTACCCATCCCAAACTACCATTTCTGTAAACATTACACTTGCCAAACTTGTCAAGGTTTATTAAGGACCCGATTTTTCATGATCCGTGTTGGCCCCCAATGCCGACCAAGTTGCCCTCAGATATCCAGAAGTTCGAAGGAAATCTCGGAAAAGACCCAGGTGATTGCGAGACAACCTTCCACCTATGGTGCTCATCAAAATCGTTGCGAGATGACTCCATACAGTTGCCCCTGTTTCAACGCACTCTTATCGGGGGTGCCGCGAAATGGTACAGCGAGCTCGACCGCTCAATATATTCTTACTTTAGTTATTTGGCAATGGCTTTCCTGAACCATTTCCAACTACCCGTGATATACGATGTCAGCACTGAATGGCTGGACAACTTTGAGCAGACTAAGGCCGATCATATCTTGAATCACATCCGAGAATGGAGGCGTCTAAAGAGTTTGATCAAGGTATAGGTACCACTGACTTTCCCGCTGGAGTGGTTCATGAAGCCTTTGGTACCTCAGTTATCCAAGGACGTTGCAACTTCAGGAGTGTTTTCAAAGGAGGAGGTGATAAAGAGAGGGAAACATCTTGAACTGATATACTCTCAATTTGGCTTACTCTATGAGATTTTTCCATATGTGACATGGTCCATCCTTGACAAGGATAAACAAAAGTTTGGACCACATGTCAATGGTATAGTTGGTTCAACGCAAGAAAATTCCATTGATCAGTTGTCAAATCAATTGCATTAATTGTCCATGTAGTAGATAGAGGCCAACCAGACCTCTAGTTTTCCAGTTCCCCCTACCCAAATGTCAGACGTACACAGTGTGAAGTCGATGAACCCGAAGGCCAACCAACAACCTGAGGGCCGCCCATAATTACTCTTTGGTTGAGGACTTGTCACAAACCCCTTGCACGATGTCTTCTTTGGAGGTTTTCAAGAGCTACCCTTCACAGAGAAAATATTTGTTATCTGCCTTGGGATCTATCGAGACTTGTAATCTGGGAATGATCATGCTTGATATGACCGACTTGAAACCTCATCTCCCTTACCACATTGTGTTTCAGATAGTAGTGGCTCACCCCACGAAATATTTTACTCGGAATATATTATGTACGATGGTTGATGAGGGTGCCTCGACTTGCGTGATGTCGTTGGCATGTTGGAAGGACATTGGCCAACCCGTTTTGTCTCCATCACCTACTCTGTTGACTTCTTTCGACGATCATTCTTTCAGACCACATGGAATCATCCCTTCTTTCCCTATGTAGTTAGGAGGGAAGACCGTGTGCATTGAAGTTGAAGTGGTCGATGCGCCTCTCGACTACAAACTTTTGTTAGGAAGGATTTGGACTTATACAATGCATGCAGTGGTTGCCACAGTTTTTTGGGTCTTGTTGTTTCCACATGAGGGCCGAATTGTAACCATTGATCAGTTGTCCGTCTCCAGGCCTAACCCTTCATTGAAGGCATCCACAGTCCGAATGATTGATAACCCTCAACCCGACATCGTCAACATGGGGGTTGGTTTGTGCCCACCGTTGATGGGTACTTTTGATTACTCGCCTCCTTCTGGTGATGTCAAGTTTATATTGGTTTCCCACGACTAGCCTAGGGCTGAAAATTTTCAAGTGTCGACGTTCCGAACAACTTACTTTCATGAGATATGGACTCTTCCTTCCCCATCGACCTTGATGGAAGGGATAGGGAATCTTGGCATGGCTATGCCCTTGTCCGTGACAGAATTTGCATACAGTATTATCCAGCAAGCTTCGGCCGACCCTGATCTGACTCCTGCACAGGAGTTAGATCTAGTTCTCGAGCCTATTTGGGCTCAAGGTTCCCTTTACAATACTGATTCTTTAGACCTGGCCTTGCCCTCAGATGAGGCGATTCTTGAGGCATTGATTGGTCCAGACAGACCCTGGGACAATATCCATCATAGATCATATTTCCTCCTAGATTTAAGGAGAATAGAGGAAGGTGAATTTGTGTTGACTGTGACTGGAGACATGTCTTGTCCTGTTAATCCTCTAGCTATGCACACAGTTTACACCAAGGGTAATATGGAAAGTATCATTGAAACGATACCTATAGATATCTCCAGAACCCCTGGCGTCATAGAGAATGTTTTCGTCAGAGTGGACTACTCCCCTAAGGAGATTCAAATCTATACAGACTTATTTAAGGAATTCCGCGACGTTTTTTCCTGTTATTACGAGGAAATGTCAAGCATTGATCCAAGAATCATCAAACATGAGATAACGACTTACCTTGACGCCAAGACGATCCGACATAATCTTCGTCTAATGAATCCTTGGAAAGCAGAAGCTATTAAGGTTGAAGTAGATAAATTTCTTAAAGCCAGTTTTATATACCTCATGAAATTGACACAATGGGTGTCAAATCCCATTCTGGTCAACAAAAAACAGGGTACGATTCATGTGTGCATGGACTTCTGTGAATTGAATAAGGCCTGTCCAAAGGATAATTTCCCTACCCCATTCATTGATCAGATTGTCGATGAATGTGCAGGCTAAGAGGTCTTTTCTTTCATGTAAGGTTTTTAGAGATATAACCAGATTCAGTTAAAACCCGAGGACCAACATAAAACAACTTTTATCTTTCTGTGGGACACATTTTCTTATCATAAGATGCCTTTTGGCCTGAAGAATGCTGGAGCCACATTTCAACGGGCCATGTCTTTTGCTTTCCACAAAATTATACATATAGTCGAGGATTATCTCGATGATCTAGCATCACAATATCGTAAGAGAGTTGATAATCCCGCGCACCTCCAACTAATCTTCAAACGATGTTGCTACTATTGGACTTGCTTGAATCCTAACAAATGCAGTTTCTGCGTGCTGTCGGGTCATCTTTTAGGTTTCATAGTTTCGACAATAGGGATCATGGTCGATTCTCTTAAGGTTGAGGCAATAGTTTATTTGCCTCCCCCGTGCATAGTTCCCTAGCTTCAAAGCTTACAGGGGAAGGCGAACTTTCTTCATTGTTTTATCGCAAACTATGTCGATATCACTAAAGGGTTCATGTGTTTATTGAAGAAGGGAGTCCCTTTCTATTGGGACGAAGCCGCTCAACACTATTTTAAAGCATTGAAACACGCCCTCACATCTGCCCCTCTGCTCCAGCCTCCCAATTATAACAAAGATTTCTTATTATACTCGGTCGCCGTAGAATCGACCATCGGCATGGTCTTGGTTCAAGAGGACAATTTGCTCGAAGAGCATGTGATTTATTACCTGAGTTGAGGCTTGGTTGGGATGGAACTTAACTATTCCCATGTTGAGAAGATGATGTTGGTAGCAGTGCATGATGTCCAGCGGTTCCGTCATTATATCCTACTTCACAAGACCACTGTCATTGCCATCGTGAATCTGTTTCAATATGTGTTAACATGACGAGTCATTGGCAGCAAGATCAGTAGATGGATTGTTATCCTCCGGGAATTTTCCTTGGATTTTGTTTCTACAAAATCCAAAAATTCACTGGTCTTTGCAGAACTTATTTCAAAACTTTTGGTTGAATCTGGTGATGATACCCCCAAAGAATATCCTATTAAAGGAGATCTTTTTCTGATCCCATATTAAGACCCCTTGTATGGATATATACTACTCTATCTCCTGACTTCGAAGTGCCCTACTTCTTCTTCTCGTGATGAGCGTCGACGAATTCAGCATCAGGCACGAAACTATCTCATACTCGATGACACTTTGTATCATCTAGGTGTATATTGTATTCTTTGTAGGTGCCTTATCCATGAAGAAGCGAAACTCATTCTTAATGACTACCACATTGAAGAATGTGGTGGTCATTTGCCTGTGTTGGAAACAACCCAAAATATTCTACGATTCAGTTACTTTTGGCCTACGTTAATCAAAGATTGTGTTGAGTCGGTCAAGAGGTGCCACCCATGTCAGATATTCTCTCAGAATATGAGGGCACATCCTTCTCCCATGTTTCCTGTCATTGTTTTTGGTCCCTTCACCAAGTGGGGGATTGATTTTACTACATGCCACCCAAATTTATCTAGGGGGCATCGTTATATCATCGTAGCAGTAGACTACTTCACAAAGTGGGTTGAGGCTATGCCAACGTTTAACAATGATGGAAAAACAACGACTCTCTTCATTTTTAACCAGATTATAGCAAGGTTTGGCATCTCGAAGGAGATTGTCACTGACCATGGAAGTCACTTCCAAAAAAAAATGATGTTTGAGTTAACATCAAAGCTTGGGTTAAGGAAAGAACATTCATCACCCTACTACCCACAAGAGAATGGTCAAGTGGAGGCTGTGAATAAGTCCCTTAAGACTATTCTACAATGAATGATCAATTCTGCCAAGTCAAATTGGCATTTGATGTTGTACTCGACTTTATGGGCCTACCGAACGTCTGTAAATACTGCCAGCGGTTTCTCACCTTTTCAACTTGTTTACCAGCTAGAAGCAGTCTTTTCAATAGAGTGTCAAATCTCATATTTAAATTTGGAAATAGAGTTATTTCTAGACACTTCACCACTTAAGGAACGCCTATTATATCTCGAGCAGCTCAATGAGCAACACCGTGATGCATCCTTGACCAACAAGGCTTGCAAGAAATGATTCAAGTGTCAATATGATCAGTTCATTCGTCCTCGAATTTTCTCCGAAGGTGACCTTGTCCTGGTCTAAAACCAAGATAAGGATCCCCTGGGGGAAGGCAAGTTCAAACCCATGTGGTTCAAACCTTTCATTGTGAAAGAGGTCTTAAAGAAGGGCGCTTATCATCTGGTTGACTTTGAGGGAAATGCTTTGGCAAAGCCTAGAAATGGGCTCTACCTAAAGAAGTATTAGTCATAGGTTGGTTGCTTGGGTGACTTCTTGTACATATGTATAGTTATTATACAGTTAGTTTTATCTTTTTATTTTATGGACATGTCGTTATTTATGTCATCTTTTTCACTGTCATATGTCAAGTGAATCAGAGGTGTTCTTTGGGTTCACAGATGGTGCTAGCCGACACACTCAGAGGCTTGCTTCTGCAGCTTGGGTGATTTTCACGCCTCAAGGCCAGTTTCTATCTTCCAGAGGTATCTGTCTAGGTGACGCCACAAACAATGTCATCGAGTACAATGCAGTGATAGAGTTGATTCATGATTCTTTGTCGCATGGTATCTCTCACCTCCAGGTCTACTTAGATGCTCAGTTGGTTGTGTCCCATTTAAATGGAATTTACCATGTTTATGATCCTACTTTACACTGATGTTTACTTAGGGTACGTCTCTTAGAACTTTTCTTTCATTACATTACGCATATCCATGTTCCTAGGATATTAAATCAAATAATAGATACTCTAGGTAATCACGTATTATATTGGCATGTTTCACACACAAAAAGAAGCACACACATACACATGTACATACATTTGTAAAGAAATGTGATCCATAAGACATAAAAGATGTAAATATATATATATATATATCTCAAAAACTATTAGCGTACATAGGTGGGCACGAATGCCTCAAAAATAATAATTTGGTATACATCATGGGGCCTATGCCCTAAAAAATATACAAAAAGAGTGTCCATGGCACATAAAGAGTCCATCCTATATAAGCTTGGGGCCTATTGGCCTTGTTGTAGTGAACAACGACGTTTTCCAAATGTCGAAAGACTCGAACCTAAGTCTGTGGCACCCCAACTACATGAGGTTGCATGGATGGTGGGAGATCCTCGATCTTGGCCATGGGAATTGCACGAGTGAGTGCGGTGAGGTTCTACTCCACCCATCTCAAAAATATCTCAGCCTCTCCGACTGGAGGTCCCCCTGCGGCTGCTGGTTCTACCTCTGGTTGAGGATGTCACCTATTCCTCGATAAGTTTGTCGAGCGCACTGGTCCCATGTCTATACATAAAAGATACATAGTTGTCAATACTTTGATGCATATAAAAAAATGATATATATAAAAGAATTAAAAGTTAAATAACTTTAAAACACATGTACCTATCTCTCCTCGCTCCTCTCCAGGAGGTACGGGCATGTCTAGATCTATGGAAAATTTGATTCCATCATAGGGGTAGTCCTCTGTCACTAGAATCTGTCGTACCCACCAGTCGAAGAACTTGTCATTGAAGGCCTCTATGGTCCTTCCTCCCCCCTGTCGTGGCAAAAATGTTTCCCATCTACATACCACTGGGAAGGTGGTCGCATGCCCCCTTACCGTCTCTCTCGGACTTAGACTGGGTACCCTCTCAAAGAAGAACGAGCACAAAATGGTACAAAACCCGAAGTTCTTGTTACTACGCTCTTGACACTCTGTGGGCTGCCTCTTCATGCAGTCAATCATGTTCGTGCTCCAATCAAATATTCGTGCATCTAGGCACTGCATTTCACAATACATGTGTGCCGGGGAAGCCTGGTGTAGGGTTGTGTATCTAGTGATCCACCCAATAAGAAAAATGATCACCTTCAGTGATAAGTTGGTGATATTGTGGATGGGCACCTGAGAACCTACTTTCTCAATGCCAACCTTGCAATGCATCCCGATGTAGTCAAGGATGTTGAAGGGCCCAGGGGGAAATGTACGCAGGTTGACTGGTTCCCCTTTCCTCGAGAGGCCAATCAAGAAATATATGTCCTCAGTCGTTGGAGTCAACGACTTCCCCTCAAGTATGAACACCTCTACGTAAGGGTGCCAATAATACACTATGGAATTCAGTAGTCTGGGTTGTGCCCTCATGAACGGACACCGATAGAACTTCCATAACCCATATTGTTTCAATGCGGCGATAGAAGAAGGGTCTTCATTAACCAAGATATTGATTTCCTCTTGTTCCCTCTCCCTCTAACGTGTTAGCACTTTGTAAATTTTGTCTGGATGATAGACACACGACAGAGGTAACTATTTCAACCTACTTTAGAGCTGAAGCACTAGCCTACTCAACTCAAAGAGGGCTCTCTCGTGTCACTTGATGTTTCTTTGGAAATAGGTGGCTAGATTTGGTTTGTTTTGGGAGTTTTTAATAAATTTGTTGGCAAGGAAGGGGAGGAACACTTTGGGCCATGGAGTCAAAATTTTTAAATTGAATGAAAACATTGACTGGCCTGTAGAACTCTCCAGAGGATAAAGGCTAAATGAGGCAATGAATCTGATTTATAACTTGAATTTAATTAGAGTGGTAAGAGGAAAGAGAAACAGATAACTGCATCAAAGCATTACAAGAATGAATTCTGAATTAGCTAAGAAGAAACATACACAGTTTAAATTGCTTAAGCCAAGAGCATCAAATGATGAATTATGGGCCTTTAAATCTTCAATTTAAACAAAAGAAAAATGTATATGGAATAAAATATCACAGGAAACACGTACAATGAGTGAAGACAAAAACTCATATCACCACCATTAGAATCTTTTCATAGAGACTTCAAAGTTGTTGCATATGTATTCAATTCAGCCCCAGAAAATTACAATGAAGTTCAGAATAACCAGAACTGTGCCCTTGCACTTCTGCCTGCCATTAATACACTCATAACCTCTAATACTTATACAATTCGAGTTCCTTCAGTGTGAAACCAGTTACAATAACTGAAATGAAACGTTACAGCTTCTACAATGATTACAAATGACAGTTTAAAAAAAAAAATGTTTCATGATCCCTGCAGATTCCTCTGACGCTCCAGCTCCTTCCTCTACCACGTTATCTTTGAAATGTCACTTATACCCTTTCAAATTTAATTCTGTTTATCCATATTCTCATTAAATATTTGGGAATAAAATATTTGAATAAAATAATTCCCAATTATTTTTTTATCCTGTAGAATTAAATTTCCATAATTTAATTCATGCCCATGGTTTTTAAAACCATGTTCTTGTTTTGCCCAATTCACCATTTTACTGTAAAAAAAATTTATTGTTACTATTTCCCTGTGAAAAACATTTATTGTGTTATGTTTTTCCAATTTACCGTTTCATTGTGAAAAAACCTTTACTGTGTGTTTTTTCTAGTTTACCGTCTTTGGTAAAATACCTTTTATCTTCTTCTTTTACTTCTGTAAATCTTTGGATAAAGAATTCACGTGCATCTTCCCATTTAAATCTTTTTCATGGAAATAAACATTAATTTATTAAATCTTACCTCTATAAAACCTTTTCACCATGAGGAGGAATTTCATTTATTAGAAATTCCACAATTGTTTTTGCAATGCACTCCTAGAAAAATGTCGCACATTAAACATATGATAAGTGGTGCATTTATTACATCGGGCTTGGGTTGGAGTGGTTTAATCCAAACTTCTTTTCACCCCGATGTGCCTCTGAGGGTGCCACGCATCCACGAATGAAACCATGGTATTTTTCCCTAGCTCGCCTTCGCATAATTAAACTTTGTGCTATTTCGTCGCTCGATATGGGTCTTGGCCATTGATCTGGGCCATTTCAAAATCTACGGTTTTTCAGGTCCTACCTTTCGCGCCTCTGCCATATTTTTCCATATGCCTCCATATGTGACCTTATCCCCCAAACTATCATGATTCCATAGCGATGTAGCTCTTCACTAAATTTCCGCGACTTGGATCCTATCTAAAAATTGTTATGGTGATAACACAATGGACATACATCCTACTCCAAGACAATTCAAAGGGGAGTTAGCTCTTGCATTTTAATTTTTTTCCACACTTTTGAGGGTGTACGCGGGCTGTCTTGGACACATTCCCATATGTACACTGGCAGACTATTCTCTTTCTACATACATATGCGGGTTGTCCTTAGACAACTCGTGTACACGTAGGGACGCCCTTTTTAAGAGCGCACACCCCCAACAAAACTAAAAACTATACATAATTGAAGTATTGAAATGTAAGAGGGATGAGTTTATACTTACTTGGTCTGAGCAGAAGTTCGTTTTGTCCTCTGAAGCTTCCAGAATCAACTCTTTTAGAAAAGGGGTATTTTTTGCCTTTTGGTTAATTTTCAAATTGCAATGGTGAAAATGAGCTGTCAAGTTCTATTTATAGACTTCTTTGGCCCTTTTTGCCACTTTTTTGAACCCTTTTGTCATTTTCTCTGGCTTGAAAATCATCTAATTCAGTTCTTGAGTTTCTTATTGGATGTTACGATGCACTTTGTCTTTTGGTTTGGTAACTTTTTTAGGAGATAGGTCACTTTTAAAAATCCTTTGGTAAAAGTCATTTTTTCCAACTTTTTGCATATAAGTTAGGATTCCACCTCCACTTTCTGCATCTTGTTGTATTTTTCTCTTTGCCATAGGATCGATCCCACCAAAGTGCAACACAAAACCATCTTTGTTTTTTTAGAAGTGTCTGTTGTGGGTGGGAAATCCCTCCTACAGACTAGCACTAAGGGTTTTATCATGCATGCATAAATGACCTAAAGATTCTTACTTTTTACCATCATCCCATGCCTAGACCCCCATTACTCATATGTAAATACAAGGGTCAAGAGATTAAGTTGAAGTACCTTATTCTTCTTGTTTGATGTTGATCCCTTTTCGCGCTTGGTCGTTCTTTGACTGTAACTCTCCTCCCAATGCTGACCTGCATTCATTAAAGACAAACAAAGAACTCCACATGCATTTGATCTATGAATTAACGGGTTAGAGATTTAATCAATAATACAATAATGACAATCTCATATGGCGGGACAGGAAAAACAACTCTTTTATTAACTTCACAATGATACCTTACAATGATAAAGTCAGCTACTGCTCCTCGATCCTGGTCCTGGGCTCTTCTTCCATTGTCTTCCAACTGCTTTGCGCTATACTTCTCTTTGCACAAGGATGGCTAAAGGTTGGGACAAAGGGAATGCTCAATCAGGTATAGTTTCTTTACTATGATTCTCCTCCTCCAAATGGGACCCCTAACCCTTCTTTTATAGGTTAGAAGGAGCTAGGTATTTGGTCAAATGTCTGACCATGCATGGCCGAAAGGTTTAGTTAACTTACCCAAAGTTATGTGTTCCATCAACAACTTTCCTTTTTTCGTGCTTTTGTAGGTACATGCGGGCTGTATTGGGTCAGCTAGCATGTACACGCGTGCAGTAATGGAGTAGGGTGTGTGGGCCTTTATAAAAGGGGTTTTTAAGAAGAGTTGTTCAGCAGTGTTTTGGCAAAGAAGGAATCTGAGATGGCCTGATGCCAGGTAAGCATGCCTGGTGAAAATTAGGGTTATAATAGATGCCCCTTAATGTGTGAGGTCGGAAGAGCATCTGATGGCCGGAATACATTAACAATATTCACCGATGTGTCGAACAAGTGAGCCCAGGGACCAGAAATCGTGAGGTGTCATCTACAAAATAATAATTGTCTCACCGAGGTGGGCATACCCATTCTTGGGATAAAATAAAATCATGGCTATCAATCAAATACATTGTATATCCATGTCATATAACTATATAAAGTGTATCCGTGAACAATACACAATGGAGCTACATCTCGAAATAAAAAAGATATACATGTAGAGTATCCATCTTCTAGAATCTGATAAGGCTTGATGGTTGGAGATGAGGTCTTCAAAGCTCGAGCAACAACTTCAAAATCTTCAAAACTTGGGTAGGAGTGTAATACGAGTGTACGAATTCACTACCCAGAGGTCTTCGATGGCTCATCGGTCATGGACTAGATAATATTGATGATCATACTGAAGGCTTCATTGATTTCGAACAAAGACTTGATTGGACGTTCGGGTTGGTCGGGCATGAGGGAAAGAGACAAACAACAGAGGAGCCAACTCAGGCTTGGTAAAAACTTCCCTTGGACAATAGCACAACAAATGATGAGACTCGAGAAGGATTGCATTAAAATAAGTTTACAAGGCAGGAGGCAACACAAACTCTCCATATGTTTGGAAGAATAACCAAACGGAGGAGGACATAGCTCTATGTAGCGAGAACAACTTTCTAAGGTCATATTAAATCCTAGGGTTTGACTAAAAAATGGAAAAATTTGATTTATCCAAGGGCAATGATCCAGGTGGATATCGGTGGCCACCCACCTTTTCCAAATGGCTCAAAACAACTTTCTGGCAATTTTGGCAATTTACTATTTTTAGCAGGTTTTAACTTCTAGCAGGTTTTAACTTCCAGGGCCATTTTGAGGGCCCAAATGAAGGTTTTTCGAGATAGAGGTTCTCAATGATAGCCAAAGGCATATTTGATCCACCAAAATGAATCTCCTCGACGATACCTTTCCAACTAGCTATCACACGCCTAAAACGGATATCGTATGCAAAAGTTACGACCCCCGGAAGTTGATGTACTCACTTACCCAAACGGGGCCCACATGACTTTTGGCGCTTCATCTCCTAGGGTTAGGTTTTTGGATGTTTAGGAATTTTGGCATTCCTATTTATTGTAAAAGGGCCTTCAGAGCCTCATTGTAATCATCTTCTTGCGACTGTGAGTAGCCGTCACATCTCTTCTCAGAGATAAGCTGCCACCATTCTAGCGAGTCTTTCACTCTGTATTTTTACAGTCTCTGTACATTTCTCTGATTAATAGAAATCGTGTATTACTGTATATCCGTGTTTATGGTTGCGTCTCTGATACATTTCTGTTATATTATTGAATATCTGCAATATCACTGTACATTTCTTTATTATATCTCCGCTCTCATTTTGTGTCGAAAATAATCCAGATCAATGGTATCAGAGCAGGCTGCTCTTGATCGTTTTTTCAATGCATGTCCCCGACGAGGTCCAGGTATAACAAGTTGGGTCTCGAGCTTGTCTCTCTTGAGGAAAATTGCTCTCGCACACCTAAAAAACCCTCAATGGTGGAATAAAATAAAAATAATGGAGCAGACGATCCTATCAGTTTGTTGCTTGAGAAAGCTCTCACACGACAGAGGGACGAAATGATGAAAATTTTTTCCCACATCCTTCAATGCCTACAGATAGCATCAGGCACATCTTCATCAAGTAGCCACTTTGGAGGCACCTCACCTTTCAAGGTACAGGTTAATTTTGATATTCNAGGTACAGGTTAATTTTGATATTCCCGTATTTGAAGGTCAAATAGATGCAGATGCCCTAGATAAATGGTTAAATCTGCTAGAAGGTTATTTCTCTGCTCACAATTTTTCCGACAAAGAAAATATCACCTTTTCACTCCTCAAATCTCTCCCTCGTGTCAAACATTGGTGGGAAACTTACTAGGAGCAAAGTTCCACAGAGGAGTCTGGAATATATGGGGCTGATCCCACTTGGTATTTTTTTGTGGATGCGGTAAAAGAACAGTATTACCCTGTTGGCAACTATGAGGACCAGTACATGAGATGGACCACACTGCGGCAAGAGAGGGGCCAAGCAGTTTCAGAGTTCACCAATACCTTCCATACCTTATGCAGCAAGCTCAGTATCAAAGACTCCGAGCGACATTTGGTTTTGAAATACCGTGGGGCTCTACACAGATACATCCAAACTGAAATGGATTTTATGGAAATCTCATCACTCGGTGCTACTTATCGATATGCTGTTAAAATTGAGAAAAAATTTAAGCACCAGAACAAATGGGAATTCGGGTCTGCAAATCCGCAACAACCAAAGTATGACAAAGACGGATCGAACAAACAGTCTCCCGAAAACCAGTCCAAGACACAAGAAAAGAAGGGTCACGGGAAGACAAAGAAGGACACCGGAAAATGGTGTGAGTTCCACAAAATCCCTTGGCACAACACTGATGAATGTCGCTCAAAACAATCATTGGTAGCCGAGATCAAAGACAAGGAGCCAAACCTTGATTCAGAATCTGATTCTGAAAATAATGGTAAAAGATAGATCATTGTCATAGACCCCACTGCTATTGTCGCGACCGTAACAATACAACCAGAAGAACCAACAGATCCTGAAGAAGGGGAGCACCTTTTTCATTCACAGATGTGGGTGAAGGGGACCCCGTTGCATTTTATTGTTGATAGCGGAAGCCAGAAGAACCTCATCTCAGCAGAGGTCGTCAAAAAGTTGGGATTGTCAACAACACCACACCCGCAGCCATACAACATTGGGTGGCTTCGCCAAGGAAGAGATCTCCATGTCAGCCAACAATGTCGCTTATCATACGACATCCAACCCTTCAAGGATGAGGTATTATGTGATGTTTCCCCACTCGATGTCTGTGATGTGCTCTTAGGCCAACCATATATGTGGAGACGCCATGCTGATTATGAGTCTCGACCCCGTAGTGTCATTGTTACTTTGGGGGGTCATCTCTATAGAATACCAGAGGTAGTTCCGACTACTGTTCAACCTAAAAAGTGTCGCAAGGTAGTATCTCATACTGCAAAATTCAGCTTCTTCACAATCTGTTCAAAAGGAGAACAAAAGGACACTGCAACCACTATAGCCTTGCCCCAAGCACCTTCTATCCAACAGAAGCAGTTCGACAAGGCTGCAAAAAAGTGCAAAGATTCCTTCTGCACATCGTCCTCTCATGTATCTCAAATTGTTGAGAAGCCTCAATCGCAACAGATTCATGACAGATTTCCACAAACTGAGCAGTGCGATGTCTCCAGCAAGACAAGCACCTCACCAAGATGCAGATTCAACAAATGCTTTTCCCTCCCCCCCGGGAACTCAACGAAATGGAGACCATTGCTTCCTAAGGAGGGAGGATTGATCCAGGTGGATATCGGTGGCCACCCACCTTTTCCAAATGGCTCAAAACAACTTTCTGACAATTTTGGCAATTTACTATTTTTAGCAAGTTTTAACTTTCGGGGCCATTTTGAGGGCCCAAATGAATGTTTTTCGATATCTAGGTTCTCAATGATAGCCAAAGGCATGATTGATCCCCTAAAATGAATCTCCTCGATGATACCTTTCCAACGAGCTATCACACGCCTAAAACGAAGATCGTATGCAAAAGTTACGACCCCAGGAAGTTGATGTACTCACCCAAATGGGGCCCACATGAATTTTGGTGCTTCATATCCTAGGGTTAGGTTTTTGGATGTTTAGGACTTTTGGCATTCCTGTTTATTGTAAAAGGGCCTTCAGAGCCTCATTGTAATCATCTTCTTGCGACTGCGAGTAGCCGTCACATCTCTTCTCAGAGATAAGATGCCACCATTCTAGCGAGTCTTTCACTTTGTATTTTTACAGTCTCTGTACATTTCTCTGATTAATAGAAATCATGTATTACTGTATATTTGTGTTTATGGTTGCGACTCTGATACATTTCTTTTATATTATTGAATATCTGCAATATCTTTGTACATTTCTTTATTATATCTCCACTCTCATTTCATGTCGAAAATAATCTGGATCATGCGACTCATTGTGTTGCCAATAAAAAGAAAATACTTTTCCCTTCCTCTTTTGGGGGTATATTTGATTTTTTTGTCTTTTTCAATAATTTTGGAAAAAGAATAAAACAATGCTACATTACAAAGGAGGGATGAGTGTTGCAAACATACAAGTTTGAGGCACAAGGACAAGAATGATGCTGAAAGTAAGGACACTTAGGAAAAATCCTCTAGAGGCCAAAGGTGTCAAGATGCAGAGGAAAAGTTCTATAGGGCTTGCGTACAAGGAATGCTTCAGATGGTTCAATTGAGAGCAACATGGAGCCGACATTAGTCCAAAGATGCGGGTATGCAAATGCGATTAATAAAACACACAATCATAATGTTCTTCGATGTAAGTTTAACGAGCTCAGAGAAGGTAAGATTGGCAGTTTTTCATATTTAGAGAGTCTAAAAAACGTAAAAGGAGACTCCAATGGGGCACCTCTTTTGAAGGTAGTCTAGTCGATTTGAAAAAGGGGTAAACTAGCACCAACAAGACGTGACTTCAAATTTCAGTTTAACGAGTGTGAAAGGCCACAAGATCACTCGACCATTTTTTTCATTTTTAAGGAGTCTGAAAAAATATTAACTATGGACTTCGTCAGGAATGCTCTTCTGGACCAATTTTACGATTGTGAAAGAATAAGGTCACTCGAAAATCTTTTCAATTTTAGGGAGTCTCAAAGAGCTTAACTATGGACTCCGTGGGGGTTCCTTTTTCGTAAATTTAGTTCCTCGGGCTCGAAAAAAGGTTAAAATTATACCTGAGAATACTCTTCTAGGGATTCGAAGCCTCTAGAGTATACCTTTGTTCGTATAGTTGATCGTTCGGATTGAAAAATGGGTAAACTACCGCTGGATAGATGTGACTTCAAATTCCAGTTTAATGAGCGTGAAAGGCCACAATATCACTCAACAATCTTTTCATGTTTAATTGGTCTGAAAAGGGCTTAAAAGAAGACTCGTTATGTTTTTTGGGAGTCCCGAGGGTAAGTTCAAGAGTGAAAAGGAATCATGCAAATGAGGCTCAAACTCGTAATCAGGAAAAACTATGGAGGACTCCCGAGCCTATAGTCGTTAGTGATAGCATGGACACCATCATGCAACCGAGATCTACCTAGGGAATCCATGTTATGGTAGGCTCTACCACCAAATTACGACACTTCTAAAGCAATAATGAGGGTTCTATGTCGCAACTCGGTGGGATCGATCCTATGGCAAAGCGAAAAAGACAACGAGATGCAGAAAGTGGGGGTGGAATCCTGAATTAAATGCAACGATTTGGGAAAATATGAATTTTTACCAAAGGATCGTCCAAACACCCAAATCTCAAAAATTTTCCAAATACCCAAAGGAAAACATCCCTTGATCATCCAAAGAAAACTCCCGAACCATCTTAAATGATTTTCAGTTTAGAAAAAATGACAAAAGGGTCCGAAAATTGACAAAAAAGGGCCAAAAAACTCTATAAATAGAAGCTTGCAGCGCATTATCACCATTGTTAATTCAGAAATTGATTGAAAGCCAAAAATTGCCCCTTTGTGAAAATAATTGATTATGGGAGCTTCGGTAGACGAAACAACCATCTTCTTGGACCAAGTAAGTATAAACTCTCTCCTCTTGCAATTTAAATCTTTATTTATGCTTTTAGTTTCAAGTTTTGGGGGGGTGTCCACCCTCAAAAGGTTGGCCCTAGGTCCACGCAGGATGTCTTATGACAGGCCGCATGTACACTTGGGCAGATGAAAAAATGCACGCGTGTACATGTGACTGTCATCATTACAACCTGTGTGGACCCTTTATTTAATGAATTTAAAAAAAAAAAACAAGGGTTAACCCTCCTGAACTTGGTTTTTTGTAGGATGTATGTTCACTGGAGGGAAAGGGAGCATGAGGAGATTAGTGCGTTGGTCGGGGAAGACCCCAATGTTGTTGTTGGCTTAATGAAATGTGGGCTTCTAAAATTCTTCCGATGTCCTTTTATGTGAGCACAACCTAGGCTACTGAATGCCTTGGTTGATTATTGGCATCCCGACACAGAGGCCTTTATGTTAGAGGGGCAATCACTGGTGCCTAATATAGAGGATATATACTTTTTGACTGGCCTTTGTAGGAGAGGGGAACCAGTCAATTTCTGGACATTTTCTTCGGGGCCTCATAACATATTAGAGTTGATAGGACTTTATTGTGAGGTTGGTACAGACAAATCGAGCTCTCAAGTGCCAATAAGAAAGATCATTGATTTATCACTGCAAGTGATTGTGTTACTTATTGGGTGGATGACTGGTTCTGTGGCTCTACACCAGGCGTCCCATGCACAGATGAACTGTGTAATCCAATGCTTAAATGCATAGATATTTGACTAGAGAACTACATTGTTGGATTGTATGAAGAGGCAGCTGATAGATTTTCGGTTGCGGATGCAGAAGAACTTCGGGTTCAGAATGATTCTATGTTATTTCTTCTTTGAAAGAGTTCCTAGTTTCATTCCTCGAGTGGTGGTACGAGAACATTAGGCCTCTCTTCCTACAGTTTGCATATGGGCAGTGTTACTGCCACGATAGGGTGGTGGAAGGACCAATGAGTCATTTGATGATGACTTCTTTGTTTGGTTGTCGCGAAAGATCCCAATCATAGAGGATTACCCTTATGCTAGGATTGATTTCTCGAGAGACCCTGAGATACCAGTACCTCCTGGCGAGGAGCGAGGAGAGATGGGTAAGTTTGTATCATTTTTTTTTTTTTTTTTTTGTATCATTTTTTTTTTTTTTTTGTGAAACATATGTAATTTTTATGTTCTTTTTTATATATATCAATTTTTGTTATACCAGAGTATCTGATAGATATGTGTCTATTATGTGCAGATGTGGGACCAGTGCGACTTGCGGATTATGCGAGGAACAGGCATCGTCCTCGGCCTGAGGCTGCACCTGCCACCACAGGGGGAACAACAGTAGCAGGAGAGCTTCTAGTCGGTGAAGTTGAGAGGGTTTTGAGACAAGTTGAGTGAAACTTTACCTCGCTCACCCGCACAGTCCCTATGGCAAAGATTGAGGATCTGCCACCATCTATGCAGCCTCATGTAGTGGGGGGACCACGGATGTGGGTCCATCTGTTTCAACATTTGGAAAATGTTGTTGATCATTACAACAAGGCCCACAAGCCCTGACCTTAGTTAGTATAGACTTTTCACGTACTGAGAGCACTACTTGTATATATTTTTTGAGGGAATAAGCCCCATGACTCATTACTGGTCATATTTTTGAGGAGCTTGCGTCCACCTATGTACTCTGGTGCTTATGATATTATATATGGATTTTTATTTCTTTTTGTGTCTTATGGATCACATTTGCCTTTAAAAATGTATTTACATGTTTATGTGTATGTCTTTTTATATGTGTGCGAGATGCCAGTCTAAAATTTGATTAGCTAGAGTATCTGTAACTTGGTTTAATCTCCTAGGAATTTGATTAGCTAGAGTATCTGTAACTTGGTTTAATCTCCTAGGAACATAAAAATATGTAATATAATCAAAGCTTCGTTCTAAGAGACGTACCCTAAGGAATCGTTGGTGTAAAGTCGAATCATGAACACAGTAGACTCTATTTAATTGAGACACAACCAGCTGAGCGTATAAATAGACTTGGAGATGAGAAATACCAAATGATAGGGTGTCCCAAAGAAAATCAATAACTACACTATATTCAACGACATTGTTTGTGGTGTCTCCCAAGAATATACCTTCGGAAGATATTAACTGGCCTCGAGGTGTAAAAATTACCCAAGATGTGGAGGCAAGCCTCAGAGTGTGTCGGCTAGCACCATCTATGTACCCAATGAACACCTCTAATTCACTTGACATTTTCCATAGTGACAAAAAATAACATAAAAAATGACACGTCCATAAAACTAAAAGAAACTAGAAAGTAATAGTACAAAGACTATACATATGTTACAACCAAGGTGACCTACCTATGAGTAATACTTCTTGAGGTAGAGCCCATTTCTAGGTTCCGCCAAAGCATTTCCCTCAAATTCAACCAGACGATAAGCACTCTTTTTTAGAACCTCTTTTACGATGAAAGGTCTGAACCACATGGGTCTGAATTTTCCTACCCCCAGGGGGTCCTTATCTTGGTCATAGACTAGGACAAGGTCACCTTCAGAGAAAATATGAGGACGAACGGACCGATAATACTGAAACTTGACTTTATGTTTGTGAGACTCATTGGCCAGTGCCGCATCACGATGCTTCTCATTGAGCCGCTCAAGTCATAATAACCATTCTTCAAGTGGAGAAGTGACTGGAAATAACTGTACTGCCAATTTTAGGGACGGGATTTGACATTCGATAGGCAAGACTGCTTCCAGCTCGTAAATGAGTTGAAAAGGTGAGAAATCGGTTGCAATCTTAACACACATTCGGTAAGCCCATAATGCCAAGTATAACATCAAATGCCAATTTGACTTGCCTGAGTTGATCATTCACTATAGGATGGTCTTAAGAGATCTATTTACAGCTTCCACCTGACCATTTTCTTGGGGATAGTAGGGTGACAAATGTTCTTGCCACAATCCAAGATTTGATGTTAATTCGGTCATCATCTAGTTCTGAAAGTGACTGCCATGGTCAGTGACAATCTCTCTCGGGACGCCGAACCTTACTATTATCTGGTTTAATAAAAAGAGAGTCACAGTCTCTCCATCATCTTTAAACATTGGCATAGCTTTGACCCACTTCGTGAAGTAGTCTACAACTACAATGATATAACGATGCCCCCTTGCTGAAGGAGGGTTGCATGTAGTGTAATCAATCCCCCACTTGGTGAAGGGACCAACTGTGATGATAAGAAACATGGGAGCAGGATGTGCCCTCATCTTCCGAGAGAAGATCTGACACGGGTGGCACTTCTTGACCGATTCGATACAATCTTTGATTAGTGTCGGCCAGAAGTAACCTGCTCGTAAAATCTTTTGGGCTATTGCCAACCCAGACAAATGACTGCCACATGCTCTGGTATGGAAATCGTTAAGCACGATAACTACTTCTTCGTGAGTGAGACATCGGCGTAGGATGCAGTCTACACCTCTTCGATACAACATATCGTTGAGTATGAGATAATTCTTGGCCTGATGGCATACGACAATGCTTATCATGAGAAGCAGAGGTGGGGCACTTCAAAGTCTGGAGATAGATAAGTATATCTCTGTACCAGGGATCCGAAGATGCAATCAAAAATATATCTCCTCTGATAGGCGACTCTTCGGGCATAACATCACCTGACTCAACCAGAAGTTATGAAATAAGTTCTGCGAAGACCAGTGACTTTTTGGATTTCACTGAAATGAAATCTAAGTCGAATTCTTGGAGGACAAATATCCATCTACTGATCTTTCTGCCTATTACCCATCGTGTCAACACATATTGAAACGGATTCATAACGAAAATGACGGTGGTCTTGCGAAAAAAAACATAATGATGGAACCGTTGAACATGATGGATTGCTGCCAACACAAGTTTTTCGATATGAGAATAATTAAGTTCCGGTCCGACTAGGCCTCGTCTCAGGTAATAGATCACATATTCTGAGAGAAAATCATCTTCCTGAACTAATACCATGTCGATGGTGGACTCTACGACAACCAGGTATAATAAGAAATTTTTTTTATAGTTGGGTGGCTGAAGCAGAGGGGAAATTGTGAGGGCATGTTTCAATGCGTCGAAGGAGCATTGAGCGGCATCGTCCCAATGAAAAAGAATGTCTTTCTTCAGTAAGCACATAAAGCCCTTTGTGATCTCGGCATAGTTGGCAATGAAATGTATTAAAAAATTCTCCTTGCCTTGTAGACTCTGAAGTTGAAGGATTTTGCGTGGGGGAGGCAACTGAACTATTGCCTCAACCTTGAGAGGATTGACCATGATCCCTGATGTTGACACTATGAAACCTAAAAAATGTCCAGATGTCACACAAAAGATGCACTTGTTTGGATTCAAACAAATCTGGTAGTAGCAACATCGCTCAAAGATAAGTTGAAGGTGTGTGGGATGATCCATTCTCTTGCGAGATCGAGATGATAAATCATCTAATTAGGCTTCGACTATATGCTTGAGATCATGGAAAGAAAAAGACATGGCCCGCTGAAAGGTCACTCCAGCATTTTTGAGACCAAAGGGCATCTTATAGCAAACGAATGTACCCCATGGACAAATGAATGTCATTTTGTGTTGGTCTTCGGGTTTGATTTGTATTTGATTATATCCCGAAAAACCATCCATGAAAGAAAAGGCCTCGCAACTTGCACATTCATCAATTATTTGGTCGATGAATGGTGTGGGGAAATTATCTTTTGGAAAAGCCTTGTTCAAATCATGAAAGTCCGTACATACACGAATCGTGCCCTGTTTCTTATTGACCGGCATAGGATTTGACACCCATTGGGTCAAATGGATAGGATAGATAAAACCAACTTTTAGCAGTTTCTCAACTTCAACCTTAATGGCTGCTGCTTTCCTGGGATTAACTGGATGAAGATTCTTTCGAATAGGCTTGGCATCCGGATAAGTTGTGATTTCATGTTCGACTATTTTTGGATCGATGCCTGGCATTTCCTTGTAAGACCAAGCAAAAACGTCGCATAATTATTTAAATAGATCTGTGTAGATTTGAATCTCTCTAGGGGAACAATCAACTCTAACGAAAACATTCTCCACAACACCAGGGGTTCTGGAGATATTAATCGGTATGGTTTAAGTGATAGTTGCCATATTACTCTCGGCATAAACCTCATGTGTAGCTAAGGGATTAATAGGACAAAACCTATCTCCATTCATAGTCAAGGCGAACTCTCCGACTTTGATTCTACTTAACTCTGGGAGGAAGTATCCCCCGAGGTGTAGGACAGTCGGTGACGGAGTGTGTTGTTAAGCCACTCCGTGATGTTAAAGTCATCGGTTCGAAACCTGCGGGGANNNNAAAAATCCAACCATGTTAAGGGTTGGTGTGGCTCAGGCCGGGTGCGATCCCCGGGTGATTTTGACGGCTTAGATGCCCCTGAGTCGCAGTTTCTCAAGCCACAGGTTAATCGCGTACCCAACAGGTTCCGCACAAATTAACAAACAAAAAAAAAAAACTCTGGGAGGAAGTATGATCTGTGATGGAGATCATCCCAGGGTTTGTCCAAACTAGTCATTTCTTCAATTATTGCTTCGTCGGTAGGCAAGACTAAGTCTAATGAATCAGTATCAACGAGAGAGCCTTAAGCCCAAATAGGCTCTGGAAGCGGATCTAACTCTTGTGCAAGAGTTGGATCTGTGTCGGCCAAAGCTTGTTGGACTAAAGAGTATGCTACTTCGGTTGCAGATAAGGGAATGGACATGTCAGGGTGCCCTATCCTTTCCATCGTGGCCGATGGGGAAGGAAGTATCCACGGATCGTTGAAGTAAGTCATGCAAAATGATGAAACTTGGAAAATATCAACCTTATGGTGGTAGGATATGAACTTGACATCGCCTTGAGGGGGTGGGTAATCGAAGGTACCCATCAAAGATGGGCACAAACCAACCCCTACGTTGACTATGCCCGGTTGGAGATTACCAATCATCGGGACCGCGGAGACCCCCAATGAAGGATCAGGTCTGGAGAAAGACAATTGATCAATGGTCACAATCCGGTCCTCGTGTGGAAACAACAAGACCCAAAAAATTGTAGCAACCACTACTTGCATGGCATAAGTCCAACTCCTTCCTAACAAACGATTGTAGTCGAGGGATGCGTCGACTACTTCTACCTCAATGCACACGGTCTTCCCTCTTAACTGCACGGGGAAAGAGGGAATGATACCATGTGATCGGAATGAACGACCGTCGAAAGTAGTGAGAAGAGTAGGTGACGGAGACAAAACGGGTTGGTCAATGGCCTTCCAACATGCCAACGACATAACGCATTTCGAGGCACCCTCATCAACCACCGTATGAAAAATGTTCTGAGTAAAATTTTTTGTGGGGTGAGACACTACTATCTGAAATGCTATGTGGTAAGGTAGACGAGGCTTTAAGTCAGTTGTATCCAGCATGATTGTACCTGGATTACAAGTCTCGGTAGATCCTAAAGCAGCTAACAAATATTTCCTCTGGGAAGGGAAGTTTTGGAGGACCTCCAAAGAGGACATCACACAAGGGGTTTGAGACAAATCCTCCACCACAGAATAGTTCTGGGCGACCCTTGTGTTTGGGCTGTGAGAAGCTTTCTTGAACGCACCTTTTGGGATGCGTGTCATTGTTTCGCCTAAAGTCCTCTTCATCTAGAGAGGAAGAGATGGGATTTCATCTTCTTTGCCCTTCTCAGAAGTGCTTGGTTTACTGTATTCATGCACCCTAGTTGATATAAAAGCATCACCCTTCATCATATACACATTCACAGATGCGGGATTGTTTGAAGACAGAGAGGGTCCTTGACTGCCCCCTTCCGCGCTTGTAGAGGCTTGGGTTAAGTTTTGCCCATGTTGAAAAGGATTGGTTAACACGAAAAGATTTTGCCGTGTCACAAAATTTTGGGCCTTTGCAAGCCAAGGACATCGGTGGGTCGGGTGGTCTTCCGTGCATAGTTTGCAAAGATACCCCACCTTCCATTTCTTAGTGTTGCCCTCGCCATCATTATTAATGGGTTTCTTATCCCCCTTACCCTTCTTTCATTGTTTTTTCTTTCCTTCAGGCTATTGGATGGCCTTTGGATTTGTCAATTGCACTGTGTGTACATCCGAAGTTTGGGTAGGGGGCCAACTAAAATAGTAGTTTGGCTGGCCATTGTGTGTTGTATAGACAATTGCTGCAATTGCTTCATCAGTTACTCAGTGGGCTTTGTGTGTGTTGAACCAACAATACCATCAACACGTGGTCCATTTCTATGTCTGGTTGTATCAAGTATTGAGTGTGGCACATCTGGAAAGATCTCATATAATAAACCGGACTGAGAGTAGATTAGCTCAAGTTGTTGAGCTCTCATGATGACATATTATTCGGAAAACACTCCCGACGTCGCAATGTCTTTGGATAACTGTGGGACCAAAGGCTTAATGAACCACTTAAGAAGGAATGCTGGTGGGACTAGCACCTTAATTAAACTCTTCCAACATCTCCATTCTCGAATGTGATCAGAGATATGGTCTTCTTTTGTCTGTGAGAAATTGGCTAGCAATTCTGTGCCAGTGTCGTATCGCACAGGTAATTGGAAATGGTTGAGGAAAGCCATTTCCAATTCGCCGAAGGAAGAGTATATTGAGCATTCAATCTCAATGTACCATTTCATGACACTCCCAATGAGAGTACGTTGAAACAATCGCAATTGTACGGAGTCATCCTTTAACGAATTAGACAAGAACCAAAGGTGAAAAGTAGTCACATGATCTCTTGGATCTTCATTGGGCTTCGCCTCAAACTTTGGTATGTCTGAAGGCAACTTTGTTAGCATAGGGGGCCAACGCAGATAATGACAGATAGGGTCATTCAACAACCTTGTAAAGTTTGGAAAATGCAAGGTTGCTAGGAAAGTTAGTTTGGGTTGTTGGTGATAACCATGGAAAAAGGGGCCTGGAGTTTGACTGGCACCAGGCTGCCAAAAAAAGTTTGGTTGTTGGCCTAGGTTCTGGTAAAAACCATGTCCATGACCAATGTATGGATTCTGCGTGTGAGGAGACTTCATTAGTTGATTCCCAAAATAGGACGTAGATGGTTGGGCGTGCATTACATTTGGAGGACTTTGGGAAGGGTTGCCCCATGTCGATCCCATGGGCATAGGCATAGTACCTTGTCCGGGGTTCCATTGGTTGTGAAAATAATTGCCCCAGATCAACATTCCTGATGAGGGAACTGATCCTTGACAAGAATTCCAAGGTCCTGATGCGGAAGAGGTTCCTGGGTTTGCTCCCTGTGCAGGAATAGTACCCTGCATAGGAATAGGTTTTCTATAACTGGGGTTGCCCTGAGTCGGGAAATCAGTTGATGAGAAAGTGTTGTTACCAAATGCACCAAACAAAGAAAAAAGTGTCGAACTGACCGACATATTATGAGAATGTGGTCCTTGACTCCCTGCTCCAAATACACTATGGTGCGTTGGTGGCCCAGCGGATTGCTAGTGGGTACCACCGAGCGAAGGGGACGAAGGAGGTATATGACCTCCCCCATAAGGGAAAGCGTTAAAAGGAGCTGATGTGCCCCCCATGTGTCCTTGCAGAGGAGTGTTAGAGCTCCTTGCCTCCAGACCTAAAGTCTGTAAAGTGGAGTAGGAAAGTACAGGACTTGTACCTGAGCTAGGCATCCCGTATGAGAACGGAGGGCATGTCGCACTCGGTGTGAAAGGGGCAATGGTTGTTGGGTGTGTGTTATATTCTTTGCATGTGTGTGTGTGTGGGTGCATCAGATACGACAAATGTGTCTGACGATTTTTGTTATTTTTAGCTTATTTGTAAATTAATCCCGGATTAAGGGATTAGGGTTTTGGTATCTACGAAATACATAAAAACATTGTATATATTGTATGGTGAATGGTGAAATTCGATATAATGAAAATAAGAAAGGTTTTCCCGGTTGAGGGTTTCTGGTAAAAATCTCTGTGTACTCTGTGTATGAGCCATTGATTAATTTCTGTATTGCTTAAGAATCTATATGCATTGCTTTACTTCGCAGGTTTAAAACTTACATGTGGTATCAGAGCACATTTTTGGCTTTAGAGGGACGCCTTTGTTGCTGAGGGTTTGGCTTGGTCTTGATAGATCAAGTTTATCTTGGGTCTGTGATAAACCTGGGTTCAGTGGGAGCTTTTGCAGTGGAGATTCGAGTAAAGTAAGAGGAATGGCGAGCTCATCTA
>CBVK0101971771.1:0-25120 GCA_900067695.1 Picea abies | reverse complement strand
TCACGGGACTTTGTTTAAAACGCGGTCAACGGAGGAGGTCGTTGATTCGAATCTAGTCGACCTCATATGTTTTTATATAAACCAACGAACCAATCCTGGGGTGCCACGTGGTAGCCCATGACTGGGCCACGTGGCACCTTTTCAACCAACCAGAACACGACACGCATCATCCTCTGATTCGTCGACATCTGCCACGTGTTAAGCCGTCATACGCTCTGTCATCTGCCCAGTCATCCTACCACGTCACTTGTCGTACTATGTTGACATCATCCCATGCCACGTGTCACCCTTCCAGTGGTGACACGTGTCACCTTGGGATTGGTCCAACTGCGTGCCAAAATGCCAAATCAGCCTGACACGTGTCGCCTTCCGGTGCTGCCACGTGTCGTCATCCGAGGCTGCCACATGTCGTAATCTGAATCCACCACGTCAGTTGTACAGACCTACCACGTGTCATCGTACGGACTGACATGTGTCCTGTACGGACTAACACGTGTCCTGTACGGACTGACACGGATAGGTACAGTCAGCATCCAAAAATTTTGTTTGTTTGGCTTGGCGGACAGAATGCGATATCTTCTCCATAAGGACTCTGTCTGACAAAAAAATTATACCACCGGAATCAGGAAGACGAGACGGACGCAATGGTGTTGGTTTCATTGGATTCTGAGCACTTTCATTTTTGAGCATTTTTCATGCCCTGACAGGCTTCTGAATCCGATTTCGGATCAGAGATCCCGCAAGGTCGGGGATCGGGGAACTGAAAGTCCCGTGCAGATGACAACAGGAATCGCGATATCCAGATACGCGATTTCCCGACGGAGTTAAGGACCATAGTGGGGTACAGGTGTCAGAAGATCAATCCTTGTAGGGAGACAACGCCAAGTGGCATCCGCATATCGCGAGTTCGGAGGTTCATGAGTTGGAGCTACAAAGATTTGCGTCCAGAGTCGCGAGATCGCGAGAAGCGATATCTCGAAAACCGTCGTTAGCATGTGGGACCGCAAGTGGAAGACAGGTGACAAGTTTTTGCGACGGGGGACGGACCGTTGACATGTCAACGGCCATGAGCCATCAGGTTTCGGGGGATCGCGAGTCTAGAAGATGCATGTTCATTGACATCACAAACCGCGAAACCCCGATGGAGAGTATGGTCGAGGGCATATGGCGATGGTCACTTAGACCAGGGCCTAGTCATAGGGCTAGCACGGAAGGTGCATCGGCAATCGGAGAATCGCGAGTCCCGAGGACTTATGTATCGAGACATCAAAAGCACCGAAACCCCGACAGAGGTTTGGCTCAGGTCATATAAGACGTGGTCGCATGGACCATAGTATAGCCAGGAGGGCTAACTCATACACGCGCTCATCGGAGAATCGGTGATCGAGAGTTCAAAGGGTCAAGAACTCTTGACAACGGGGAACGCGAAACCCCAAAACCCGATACAGAGTTGGGAAAAAGGTCTCGGTGAAGTTCAGGAGATCGTGAGGAAAGGAGAAGAGACCTGTGGATTAGGTCGAGATTTCACTCGGGGATCCAAAGAGCCGCTTCGGCTCAGCAAAAAAGGAGAAAGAGGGTGGGTGAAGCCTCGCGTCACCCATTTATTGCAGAGTATGGAGGATCCGTCTGAAATTGACCCAGGAGGGTCCCTTGTACTGGTTCTCTCCAGGAAAGCCACGCCGAGGCTCCAACTCACCAGAGAAGCCTGCACACGCCAGTTCAATATTCAAAAGGCTCAGCTACCCCCTGGCGCGAGCCATGCTGAATTAAAGAGGCACATGACAGGGCAGCAGAGGGCAGATTTGATTGAGGCAGACTGATAGCTCATCCTGATAGAGAAGCTCCCCAACGCTAAGCATTGAATTCATGATATGATCGCGCCTTGAGGGCCGGAGTTAGTTGCAAGTATATGTAGGCATTTTTTCCATTTTGGAAAGTATCGATGGTTGAGCAGAGCTCCCGGTTGTAAGGTTTTAATGAAGCACTGATACTCTGGTTATGTGTAGACTTTTGAGACTTCTTGCCTTACGAATGCCAGTTTATTTTACATCTTTGTTACACTGTGTTAGAACAGCTCAGAATTGGAGGATCCAGTCGAGTTGTAGTTGTTATAGGATGATGTATGATGGATCACTGTAGTAGTTACGATGTTTCTAATCAGTTCTTGTGATTTTCTTGACGCTGAGTGACTTGGAATTGGAGGATCCAGTCAAGTCTCCTTTTAGTTTCCTGAGACCCTGAACCAAGAGGATCTTGCATTCAGAGTCTTTCTTCTGCAAACGGTTGTAAGCTTGTTGCCCAAAGCTGTTTGTCCACCCTTCCTACCAAGTCTTCCTCCTGCTCACCTTTTAATTTACCCGCTGGCTGAAGTTGGGATTCCATACCTCCTTCGTTCTTTACGTACCAGAGACAGTCCCTGAGTTAGAATGATGTCTCCTCGAGCCTTTATCTCCATTTGATCGCCCATTTATAAAATCATGAAATTAAACTGATGGGCGTTGGGCTCTTCTCCTGCAAGCAATCCAGGAGTGACTTCCAGCGCTAACATTTCTGGCGCCGTTGTCGGGGATGAAGTTGGATATTTTCCCCGGGATTGAGCGACGACGACTAACTGATTATGAAGGTGCATCAGAAATCAGAATTATCAAGATTGTTGTTGTGCACCTGGCGACTCCATTGTGACGACTCTGCTAGGGAGAACCTGCTCTATCAATTGTGGCTTTCAGAGGCAGACACATGCGGTCTCATCCATAGCTGCCCCTAGCTACACCTGAAACCGATCCGGAGGTGGTTCTCAGAAAAGGAAAGGCCCCTGAAGAAGAAGCTTCCACCGCCGAAACAGGTAATCTACCATCTCCTTCTGTAAGAACTCCGTTTTCTCCCCCTCAGTTTCTTGATCGACCTCCTTCACAGGCTTCCCATTTCCTAAATTTTGGGAGTGTTCCTGCTGAGTTTTCCCCTCTTGGTCTAGGATTGGAGGGAGAAATCCTTGTCACTCCCCTCTCCTCTGAAGTTGTACCTTGGCATAGACCCATGACCACAGAAGATTCCCCCACTCCTGCACAAGGAGGAGTACCTGCTAACTTGAGCTCGTTAGCTTTCTCCTTGAATCACCTCTTGTTTCCCACCCCACTCCAAGATTCATTCCCTGTAGCCCCTTCGCGAACTCCTTCTCCTCTGAGTTCTCCTCCACCTAATATTCCTATGGCCGGAGCAAATCCCCCTATGACCGAAATAGAGGTCATCATAGCCGCTAGATATGCTCCCCTCGTGCTACCACAACCTCTCAATAAACCTCCCAGCAGAAGGGTACCTTAAGAAGCTACCCAAGTTTACAGGCGAGGGGGATATAACTGTTGAAGAGCACCTAGCAGCCTTTTATACTTTCGCAGATGATAATGTTATCATGCACACAGACGTATGGATGAGAATTTTTGTCCATAGTCTCCAAGGAGAGGCTAGAAACTGGTTCAGGGCCCTGCCTCCTGGATCTATTGATGGGATCAGAGCTCTAGATAATGCCTTTTTGAGGCAGTGGGGAGATAAAAAAGACTTCATGTATTACATGACAAAATTCGGATCGTTGAAGAGAAAAGAAGGAGAGTTTGTTTCTGACTTCTCCAAGAGATTTAATAAAATGTACAACAAAATTCCTGCTGAGATAAAACCTTTCGAAGCCTCTGCAAAGATCACTTACTCCAGCGCCTTCGATCCGTATTTCTGCCTACTGCTACGGGAGAGAAGAGTTTCTATGCTGGCACACATGCAAGACACAACCGTGGAGGTAGAATCCAACATATTGGTTGTCAACCGACTCAGGAACGTCGGTGATAGAAACACGCCCAAGAACAGGCCTGAAACTTCCTCATCCAGTCCCTCTCCCCTGCCCCATCAGACGGATGAAACAGCTATAACGCTAAAATCCCTTGCTGCCAAGATAGAAAGGTTGGAATTAGAGGGGAAGCCCGTGTACAGAAATCCTCTGAAAACTGATAGTAGAGGTTTCAGACGACCTGCTAACAATATGCCTCAGGTTTTCCCAAGAGAACAAAGGGGAAAAGACAATGAATATCAAAGGGTCCAAAGCCCCTTCCAAAACAACCTAGTTGATCATGAGGAAAGAGATGAGATAGATGAGTTTGGCCTGGAAATTCACTGTATTGAAGAAACCCCTCCTTTTCCCCACTTGACTCAATCTGCATACAAAAAATCTTTGATGAACATTCAGATCCATGAGTTGGGGAAGGGAGAAAGGGCTGGTCACACTCCTAACATATATAATCTCAGGTCAAGAAGGAAAGAAGGAGACTTCGACAGCTCAGACCCGCCCTTCATAGTGGATAGGCCTACTAAAACGGCAGCAGCCACAACTAAAGAAAAGAAGACTCAGAGTGCTTCACCGGCAGCCAAAGAGCCTGTCACTGAGGTAAGAGAAGCTCCTAAACCTACCTCCTCCTTAAATTTTGAGCATGAGATTCAGAAGATTCGGATTCTTGTACCTCTCTCTGAGCTCGTTAAAAATGAAGACTTCAAAAGGTCCCTCTCCAAGTTGCTACAATCTGAATCCCCCCAACCTCCCTCTGACTCAATAAACCTTCAAGATGAGAATACACATCCCTGAATATACACGATAAAGTACTACATAACTGCCTCATGGACTCAGGGGCTTCCCATAATCTTATGCCCAAAATAGTAATGGAGGAGTTGGGATTAGAAGTGACCAGGACCTACCATGATTTATACTCTTTTGATTCAAGGAGGGTGCAATGTCTGGGAGTCATCAAGGACCTGGTGGTTTCTCTGTTTCAACTGCCCACGAAGAGCATGGTCATGGACATTGTCGTAGTTGATGTTCCTCCCAAGTTCGGCATGATGTTGTCAAGATATTGGATTAAAAGACTTGGAGGAACATTACAGATGGACCTCACGTATGCTACTATCCCAGTGTTCGGAGGGGAGCATAGAAGACTATACAGGGAAGCCCAACTGGTCTACATAATCAGTGATGAAGCCAACCCTACCAATCATCCCATATTTGCCTTAGATACTGATTTAGGCTCCAGTTTACTGCAGCTCACCCATGCCCCCGAGCCTCCTCTGAAACTCAGAAAGCCGCCCACTGTTTCCCCTGAAGTTCCTCCCTCCATCACCCCAATCTGGAAAATGTTTTTTGATGGAGCCTGTTCCCGAGAAGCCGCCGGAGCTGGAGTGGTCTTTGTGTCACCTGTTCAGGAGACCACATCTTTGTCATACAAATTAGAATTTGAAGCTACCAACAATGTGGCAGAGTACAAAGCTCTTATACTAGGATTAAGAGCCGCAAGGGAAATGGGAATCCAGGAGATAGCAGTGTTCGGAGATGTCGAGTTGGTAGTCCAGCAGGTCAGGAGCGCCTATCAGGCCAAGCATCCTCGACTCAAGAGTTATCGAAATGAGGTATGGGACCTAATTGATAGTTTCTTCTCAGCGTTCAACATTTATTTCATCCCAAGAGAAGAAAACACAGTGGCAGATTCCTTGGATTCATCAGCAAGCATTTTCAAGGTACCCTTGCCGCCCAAATTGAGGTATGATGTAGAAGTAAAATACATGCCCTCCATACCTGACAATGTCAAGCACTGGAAGGTGTTTGAGGATGATCTCGAGATCAAGAGATTCTTGGAGACTATCGGAGAATTTTCAGAGATGCATATTGACTAAGATTTCGTCTCTGAGGAAGAGTTTGATGGGGGTGAGTTGCTGAGTAAAATAGAAAATCACGACATTATTCAATTGCCTGGCAATCACATCCCGAGGGGTCTAGTCCCATTGGAGAGATTGTTCAATGGAAATGATGTGGCAATAAAGGGAAGAATTTCGGGTGATGATGCTGACACATCCGAGTGCAACATTGGCACACCAGAAGAGCCTAAGTTTGTCAAGTTGTCAATGAGTTTGACCAAGGAGCAGAGGATTGAGTATACCGAGTTGCTGAGAGAGTTTGTCGATGTATTTGCATGGACCTACAAAGACCTTAAGACGTATGACACATCTGTCATTGAGCACAAGATCCCACTGAAAGAAGAGGCCAAACCATTCAGGCAGAAGGTGAGGCAGATAAATCCCATGTTGCTACCTGTCATGGAGAAAGAAGTGAAGAAATTGTTAGATGCCTGAATCATTGTCCCATTGAGGTATTCTGAGTGGGTGGCCAATTTAGTTCCAGTAAGAAAGAAAAGTGGGGAAATCAGACTCTGTTTTGATTTCAGGAACTTGAATAGAAGTTCAAAGAAAGACAATTATCCCCTGCCCAACATGGAACACATATTGTAGAAGGTCACTGGTGCATCTAGAATATCCATGATTGATGGTTTCTCTGGTTACAATCAGATATCAGTCATGCCTGAGGACAGAGAAAAGACAGCTTTCACCACTCCTTGGGGTACATTCATGTACGCCAAAATGCCTTTTGGATTGATGAATGCAGGAGCAACATTTCAGCAAGCTATGGCTATAGCCTTCATAGGGGAAAAGAATCAGTTTGTGGTAATCTATCTGGATGATATCACAGTCTTCTCCGGGACAGACAAGGAGCATTGTTGCCACTTGAGAAAGGTCTTCATGAAGTGTCGAAGGTATGGCTTATCCTTAAACCCGAAGAAACCCTTGTTTGCTATTAAGAAGGGGAAGCTGCTAGGCCATATAGTATCAGCAGAGGGAGTAAGGATTGACCCTAGCAGGGTGGAAGCAATTCAAACCCTGTCACTTCCCAGATCTAAAAAAGAGGTTCAGGCATTTTGGGGGAAGATAAATTTTCTGAGGAGATTCGTCTCGAATTTTGCCGAGCTGGTGAAACACATCACAACCATGCTCAGGAAGGGAAATGAAGTAAAATGGACCACTGAACCCAGGGAATATTTTGTCCAAATAAAGAAGGCGTTGACTAAGGAACCTGTGCTAATCAGCCTTGATTATTCCAAAGATTTCCTGATATTTTCTTTTGCTTCCTGTGATACAGTAGTGGCAGTTTTGTTGCATAAAAATGATCAAGGGAAAGAGAAACCTATTGCCTTATACAGTAGGGCATTAAGAGATGCAGAACTCCAGTACGAGACCATGGAAAAGCAGGCCTATGCGTTGGTGAAAGCTCTCAAAGCTTTCAGAGTCTATGTCTTGCACTCAAATATCATCGCATATGTTCCTTCAGCCTCTATGAAGGACATTCTTATACAGCCCGACATGGATGGGAAAAGAGGTAAGTGGATTGCCAATATTCTAGAATTTGATCTAGAAATTAAGCCCACCAAGTTGATAAAGGGACAGGGTTTAGCCTAATTGCTAGTTGAATCCAACCGCAAAGCCTTGGGGATTAACTTCGTCAATGAGCAAGCTGAGTCATCCAACAAGCATTTTCAGGGTGCCTTACCACTAGCAGCTTGCGACTGGTACAAGGATATCTTATACTTTCTGCAAGAATTGAAGCCTCCCGATGGATTGGGAAAAAGAAAGGCGAGAGCTCTAAAGCTCAAGGCGGTCAAATATTGCCTCATTGACCAAACCCTGTATTGGAAATACCCCCTAGGGTTATTATTAAGATGCTTGGATCTGCAAGAGGCCCAAAAGGTTATGTTTGATTTCCATAGCGGTCTCTGCGAAGGTCATCATTTCTGGAAGACCACAGCTCACAAGGTCCTCTGGGCTGGGTACTATTGGCCCACTTTATTCCCTGACGTCTGCAGAGAAATTAGAGCTTGCATCAAATGCCAGAGGTTCTCAGGAAAGCAGCAGCTCAAATCTCTACCATTAAAGCCTGTAATAGTTTCAGCACCCTTTCAGCAGTGGGGATTGGACTTCATTGGAGAAATTCATCCTCCCTCAAGTGGCCAGCACAGATGGATCCTCACTGCGACAGATTACTTCACCAAGTGGATAGAGGTTGTTCCCACCAGGAGCACTTCTCACAAAGTAATTATCAACCTCCTAGAGGATATCATGGCTAGATTTGGTTGCCCTAGCAAAATTTTCACTGATAATGCCACCCCCTTCAGGTCTGAGCCTCTGGTCAAGTTCTGTGAACAATTTGAGATTTCGTTGATTCACTCTACCCCATATTATCCTCAAGGAAATGGACTAGCGGAATCTTCCAATAAAGGTTTGATCAAGCTCATTAAAAGATTATTGGAATACAATAAAAGGGTCTAGGATGCAAAACTCAAGTTTGTTCTATGGGCTGACCGAGTGACAACAAAGAAGTCCCTAGGCATTTCACCCTTCCAACTTGTTTATGGAACAGAGGTCGTTTTTCCTACTCAGCTCGCCTTACCTGTGGAAAAATTCCTCCAGGACCTTGAAGAGGAGCCCGACCATACGGTCAGAAGGATTCATCAAATGGTGGAAGTGCAGCAAACCAGGGAGCAGGTCATGAATAGGGCCCACGATCATCAGCAGAAGATCAAGCAGATTTTTGACAAGAGGGTCAAGAAAAAGGAGTTCGAGATCGGGGACTTGGTATTTAAATGGGATGCACCCAGACAGGATAAAGGCAAGCACAGCAAGTTCAATGCCCTCTGGATCGGCCCCTTTAAAATCTCTGAGATTTTCTCCAACAACACCTATGGGTTGCAGGATCTGGAGGGTGAAGGGGTTTTTAACAGCCTAGTGAATGGGCATTTTCTGAAAAAATGTTTTATTTGAGCCTTAGACGGATCCTTTGTTTGTAAATATTGTCTTTTACTTCTTTGATTAGTTTCTTTTTGTATGCTTTCGGCTTAATAAATGACTCCATAGCCCAACAGCAAGGCACTGAAGCTGCAGAATGAGTTCTTAGAGCATCGCAGGGATGACTCTATCCCCCATGGAGCCTAATGTTAGCGATATTTCTTGTCTCGGGATTAGGCGTACCCAGGTCTACAGTTTGCACGGGAAGCACCTGAGCATATCGCGAGATAATCCCATCTTGTAGCAGTAAGTCAAGCAAGCGAGTGGGCAAAGTTTTGTCTTCAACAGTCGAGAACCATCCTCAAAGAAAATCGATGGTTAGAATCTTACAGAGGAGATCGACGAAATCCCGTCAGCCGTTAGATCTCGAGAAATTGCATCGGGGCTAACCCCTAGTGTGCAGAGGAGGAGAATCGGAGTTTTCGAAGACAAGAAACTCTTGCATGTAGGAATTGCGATCCGTGATTTCCCGACTGGATCAGAACCATCCGTCAGCAGGGACACGTGTCGAGAGATCCCGCAGGGTCGGGGATCGGGGAACTGAAAGTCCCGTGCACATGACAACGGGAATCGCGATATCCCGATACGCAATTTCCCGACAGATTTAAGGACCATAGTGGGGGACAGGTGTCATAATATCAATCCTTGTAGGGAGACAATGCCAAGTGGCATCGGCATATCGCGAGTTCGGAGGTTCGTGAGTTGGAGCTGCAAAGATTTGCGTCCAGAGTTGCGAGATCGCGAGAAGCGATATCTCGGCAACTACCGTTAGCATGTGGGACCGCAAGTGGAAGATAGGTGGCAGGTTTTCGTGACAGGGGACGGACCGTTGACATGTCAACGGCCATGAGCCATCGAGTTTCGGAGGATCGCGAGTCCGGAAGATGCGTGTTTGTTGACATCGCAAACCGCAAAACCCCGATGGAGAGTATGGTCGAGGGCATATGGTGATGGTCACTTGGACCAGGGCCTAGTCATAGGGCTAGCACGGAAGGCGCATCGGCAATCAGAGAATCGCGAGACCCGGGGACTTATGTATCGAGACATCAAAAGCGTTGAAACCCTGACAGAGGTTCGGCTCAGGTCATATAAGAGGTGGTCGCATGGACCATAGTATAGCTAGGAGGGCTAACTCATACACATGCTCATCGGAGAATCGGTGATCGGGAGTTCAAAGGGTCAAGAACTCTTGACAACGGGGAACGTGAAACCCCGAAACCCGATACAGAGTTGGGAAAAAGGTCTCGGTGAATTTCAGGAGATCGTGAGGAAAGGAGAAGAGACCTATGGACTAGGTCGAGATTTCACTCGGGGATCCAAAGAGCCGCTTTGGCTTAGCAAAAAAGGAGAAAGAGGGTGGGTGAATCCTCGCGTCACCCATTTATTTCAGAGTATGGAGGATCCGGCTGAAATTGACCTAGGAGGGTCCCTTGTACCGGTTCTCTCCAGGAAAGCCACACCGAAGCTCCAACTCACCAGAGAAGCCTACACACGCCAGTTCAATATTCAAAGGGCTCAGCTACCCCCTGGCACGAGTCATGCTGAATTAAAGAGGCACATGACAAGGAAGCAGAGGGCAGATTTGATTGAGGCAGACTGATAGCTCATCCTGATAGAGAAGCTCCCCAACGCTAAGCATTGAATTCACGATATGATAGCACCGTGAGGGCCGGAGTTAGTTCCAAGTATATGTAGGCATTTTTTCCATTTTGGAAAGTATCGATGGTTGAGCAGAGCTCCCAGTTGTAAAGTTTTAATGAAGCACTGATACTCTGGTTATGTATATACTTTTGAGACTTCTTGCCTTATGAATGCCAGTTTCTTTTACATCTTTGTTACACTATGTTAGAACAGCTCGGAATTGGAGGATCCAGTCGAGTTGTAGTTGTTATAGGATGATGTATGATGGATCACTGTAGCAGTTACGATGTTTCTAATCAGTTCTTGTGATTTTCTTGACACTGAGTGACTTGGAATTGGAGGATCTAGTCAAGTCTCCTTTTAGTTTCCTAAGACCCTGAACCAAGAGGATCTTGCATTCAGAGTCTTTCTTCTGCAAACGGCTGTAAGCCTATTGCCCAAAGTTGTTTGTCCACCCTTCCTACCAAGTCTTCCACTTGCTCACCTTTTAATTAACCCGCTGGCTGAAGTTGGGATTCCATACCTCCTTCGTTCTTTACGTACCAGAGACAGTCCCTGAGTTAGAATGATGTCTCCTCAAGCCTTTATCTCCATTTGATCACCCATTTATAAAATCGTGACATTAAACTGATGGGCGTTGGGCTCTACTCCTGCAAGCAATCCATGAGTGACTTCCAGCGCTAACAAGATGATATATGGAAATTCTCTCTTCTACCTATGGAGAGTAATTATGCAACTAGAAATACTTCCTCATGCCCAGCAACCAGGTTTCCACATCTTCATCCTTCTTGTGCTCACCATCAAATGTAGAAGGCTTGATCTTATTCATTTCCCCCTATAGCCCGTCCACCCCAGTCCTTCTCTTATGTTTTCTGATAGGAGATGGACATGAGATATTGTGCGCTTTCCTAAATGAATGGTGTGGTGAGTGGTGATGATTCATATTAGCACTTATTGTTTCTTTTATTTTACCATGAGACCTATGACTCCTTAACTTGGTTGACTCTGTCTCCTTATCCATTTTATTTTCTATTATGTCCAAGCTTTGCATCAACTTAATATTGAATCCATCTTGTTGTTCCTTGGCTTTCATAAGACTCTCATTATTAGATTTATGTCTTTAGACATCTTTTTGTAGTCCCTTTATGGTTTCTACCAAGTTTATGTGCTCCTTGGATTATGTACTATCAATACCCATACTGATATACAAAACATTGCATTCATCATCATGGATGTAAGTTCTCTATGTATATTCCATGCTTTTGACTCTCTACGTTGATTATGTTCTGATCTATTCGTTGTTAATTCTGCAAAATTTGCAGGAAATATGATTTGTTAGATGAATTCATGCGACAACTTCATGAAAACTTTGCACCATTCTATCTGAATCGTTTCTTCTGATTTCTTAGATAATTTTAATGTCCCAATTTAAAATTTATGGGTGAATAATTGGACTCCTTTGTCCAAAAATTTCCCAATGACTGCTCCCTTAGCGCAATTCTTAGTCTTGTGCAGTAAATTATGGTCATTTGGAATTCACCCAAATAGCCTTTTACTCTTTCTTTATTCCTTCTGAAGCTCGTGCACGCACTAATATTCAACACGTACCAATGCCAATGTCAATATTTAACATATACACTGCATATCAATATTATGCATGCACCACCATTTATGTTCCGTGCAGTCCCAAATTTTAGTGTGCCCACCCGCGCACCATTGTTTTATACGCATTTCCAGTGCCACACACCGCAATGTCAAAATTTAGTGCACAAACTTGTGCATTCTTATTTTAAGCGCACCATGGTCGCCTTGTAATTCCAAATTCATCCACTTACCTGTCCAAATTTTTACCTTAAGTAGATACTCAGCCCATCTAGGCTCAATGTTGAAATTGGAGCTCTGATACCAACTTGTAACATTCCGAGCTTCTAGCTAAGTCCTGTTACCACATTGTGAAGTCTTCACCACTGCAACTTAGCTATATAAAGATTTGATACCAACCTGTAACGTTTTCAGATCCTAGTTGAGTCTTGTTAGCACATTATAAAGTCTTCACCATTGCAACTTCAATATATAAATATATGATACCAATTTGTAACGTTTCCCCATTACCAACACTTAACAAAATTATATTATATCACTTTGTAACATCCCTATCTTACTGTTGCGCAATGTTGCTCTAAAAATCTAGTGCACGGATTCTACACTATAACATTAATTTACGCAGAAACACCTGAGATAACGTGCACAATCCCAAGTTGGATCACACCACACAAATTTTCCTCTTCAAACACTAGTTATAACATTGGAATTAACTCATAATGAAACTGCGAGCGCAATCATTCAGAGAACACAAGTATTATCGTGCATGTAACCACTATGAACACATGGTTACTACTATGCACGCAACAATTATGGCGCCATAGGAAAATTTTGTTCTCCTTGTGCACAGACTTCCTCCCCGTGTGCACAGTGATTCTAGTCTCTTGCACTCACAGATTATCTCCCTGCATGCATGGAAATTCAAGCATCGCCTCATAAACTCATGATCGTTATTACAAACTTAACTAACATGAATACTTAATAGTTTTCATACTATGCATGTGCAAAAACAAATACTAAATAACAACATCACGCTTACATGTATAACAACATTATACATAATAAAAAAAATTAATTATATGCAATTTCATATAGGAAATAAACCCATATCATACATAGATAATTAAGCACGCAATAATTCAGATAAGCATATAAAGGACACTTATATTTTATAAAGAGTCACCAGCTACGCTTAGAGCTCAAACCTTCCCCCCAGCCATAGATAATGTTTCTCATAAACGTTTAGCAGCAAGTCACCCCTAAGCTAGGGCTTAAACTCCACCAGGGAAAAAGGATTCTTATTTCCAAGCTAAGGTCTTATAATTAGCAAAATTGCTCAGTCCAAGTTGTCCAACTTCTGCAAATAGCCTACGGTCTCTCATTACCCACATCCTTGTCCCACCCCAATAATTGTTCCCCTTCTCTGGTCAACAGTCCCTCAGCTGCCCCACTTCCCTTATAAGAATTTAACAACAGGTCGGACAAGAAGTCGCAGAGCCATGTAACTAATGCCCAACGCACTAAGGAACAATTCCTAGCAAATATCTCACCTAGAGAGAATTCTCACTGGAATGACAACCCACCTCTTCGACAACAAATCTATCACCTGGCGAGAATGCTCATTGGAATAAAAACCCACCCCTTCGACAGCAAATATATCACCAGGAGAGAATGCTCCTAGGCCTGACAACGCGCCTCTTTGACATCAAAGACTCTGGTTACTAAATGGAAACCCCTTTCCAATTTTTTATATGTAGATAAGGTAATGGTCATCCCCAGTTCAGATGGCCTGACCCTTGAAGAAAAATCAGTGAATCCCCAAAAATACACTAAGGTTCACCCATATATTTGCATGGTCATAATTGGACACTTGTCACCTTCAGAATTAGCTCTACCCCCTTGGTGATTCGTTCCCATCCCTCGGGAACTTAGGATAAATAAATATCATTAAATTATACTTTTCAAAAATATTAATAAAATATTCCCTTGGACTTAAGCCCCCTTGGCTTAGCCCCTCTCATAAACTCTTATCCCTCTTACCCCTTTCCGGTGGATTTTATCCCCCCGTCTCTTTTTGTCTTATTGTTCTACATGCAGCTATGTGATTTTATTAATAATTTCAGTGTGATTACATTTTACAAGGATAGGCACACTAGCCTTTTTTCATCATAGCTCACCATCCAAATAACCACATAGGGTCTTCAGCCTCATGAGGATTACCTTGAAGTGCACATCGGACCATGTTTTATATATATACAAACATGTCAAGGTAATCCTCGCACACTTACTCAGATGTGTACAACATTGTGGAATGTTTGTGCTCTTTCTTTGGTAAAAAATCCCCGCACACTACTCAGGTGTCCAAAAAACTAAACCAAAACTTGGTGCCAACAGCTCACCAACCTATATGTACATTTTCATTTACAATTCGGGTTCATATTAGGGGTATTACAACCACAAACCAAATGGCTAGTAGACGTTGATGTCTTCTACTAAATGGAAGTGGTGGTGTAAGGAAGACCACAAACCAATCTGGTGGTTTAAGGATGACGTAAACTTTGTGATCCGGATTTATGAGAAGAATAAAATGAAAAAATAGATTTATAATATTAACACAGAGACATAGTGAATAATAACAGAGATACAATAAAACTTTACTCCTATTAAATCATAAATATGTTGAAACTATAAAATGCAAACTGAAACAAGCTTGCTAGAATAGTGGCAGCTTATCTCTAAGAAGAGATGTGACGGATACACTCATTCGCAAGAAGATGAGTACAATAAGGCTCTGAAATACATTTTACAATAAACATAAATAACAAAACTATAGACATCCAAAAACCTAACCCTGGGAGACGAAGTGCCAAAAGTCATGTGGGCTCCGTTGGGGTAAGTTGGTACATCAACTTCTCGGGGTCGTAACTTTTGCATACGATCTTCGTTTTAGGTGCACAATAGCCCGTTAAAAAGGTCTATCTGAGGAATACACATTGTGCCATAAAAATATAACTGTGTGTATTGTTTGATTATTTTGAGTACTAAAAACGTTGTTTAGGGCCTCAAAAAGGCCCCAGAAGTTCAGGACCCGAAAACTAGGAAAAAACTACCAAACTAAGAAAATGCCAACATGAGCTAATTGGAATAAGTGGGTGGACATCGATATCCATATGGATCAATCCTCCCTCCTTAGGAATCACTGGTCTCCATTGCGTTGAGTTCCCCCATAAGATGAGGAAATTTCTATTGAATTTGGCCCTGGGTGAGCCACTTGCCTTGGTGCAGGAGTTTCCCTGTTTTGAAAACCCGATAAAGTTGAATCCTCTACTAGAAATTTCCCTTGATATGTGTGTCCACAATATGAATAGTGGATGCATGTTCCATACAATCAGGGTTGAGCTATGTTGGTGTCAATTGTTCTGTTATCTCATAGGTGTCCAATAATGGTGGAAAATATGGTCGAAGGAGATCCACATTAAATATTGGATGCAATCCAAGGAAGGAAGGAATGTTGAGCTCAAAAGAATTATCACCCACAACCTTGGTGATGGTATAAGGTCCATAGAGGAGTGGACGAAGCTTTCGATGGGGCATTGTAAGGCATTCCTTCTACAATTGCAACCAAACTTTATCTCCCACCTAAAACTTGTGTGGCACCCGATGTTGATAATGGCATTGCTTGTACTTGGAATTGGACTTCTGTAAAATATCATGAACCAGTTGGCGGATGTGATGGATCCACTAAATGAACCAGTTTGATTTGTTAGATTCAGTTGGAGCATGGGACAATTATTCATGGGTGGCCACAAGAGGTAGTGCAATATCCATGGCACCCAATGGGTTAAATCCCAACCCCACCTGAACGGGGTTGTGTTCGATTGAGCTATGTATGGCTCTGTTGTAGTTGTGTTGAAAATAGGGAAGACTCTCATCCCATGTGCGAGGGTGCTTGGAATTGTACATGCGTAGGATATGCACGATCATCCGGTTTGCGACCTTAGTTTGTCCATCTGTCTGGGGATGGAAGGCAGTGGATTTGGTGAGCTTGGTGTCCAATGATGACAAGAGGCTCAACCATAATGTGTTGAGGAACCGGATGTCCCGATATGAGATAACAGTTTGTGGGATCCCAAAATGTACCCACACTCGTTCAAAGAAGAGCTTGTTAGTGGCCTCCGTTGTTATGCTCTTCTTGCAGGAATCCATAATCCCCATCTTGGAAAAGCGATCAACAACCACAAAAAAACATTTGTTTCCCCGCTTGGTGGATAGAAGGCCCGACCTGTAGTCCATTGGGATGGATTCCTAGGACCTGTCAGGAGTAGGCATAGGAGTGTAGAGGCCTTGTTTCTTAGTGGTTGGTTTGGAAATAGTGGAGGAAGTGCAGGACCTGATATACTTGTTAACATCATGTCGAAGTTTCGGCTAGTAGAAATCTCATTGCAGCACTGCCACTGTCTTTTATACGTCGAAGTGTCCTACCACTCGTTTGTAGTGCGCTTTCGAAATCAACTTCGCTCACTCACTTGATGGAATGTAGAGATGGCCTAGATAGCACAATATCCCATCCCAAAGATGGAAATTAGTGACAGTTGTGTCTGTGCCCAACATCTGGTAGGTGGTGGTAAAATCAAGATATTTCCCATAGAGGTGGGGCCATCCAGAAGTCTCGTGATCAAAAGAGTCTAGCATTGTGGTGAGTGCCACGACTGGAGGTCGACTGAGGTAATTAGAGACCCGGTTGTTACTTCATGTCTTATACTTGATGTTGAGGTGGAACTGTTGCAAGTAGGTGGACCACTTTTGATAGCATTCATTCTACAATTTTCCTTATGTCTGCATGAACTGTAGTGGCTTATGATCAATGTGGATGACTGTCTCCTTCCCGAGAATGTAATGCCTCCACTAGCAGTAGGATTGCTCAATAGAGTACTTTTCTTTGTCATAAATAAGGTACTTATGGATGCCATCTGATAGTGTCTCACTATGATAGGCCATGGGGTGGTTTTGCTGAGTGAGAACTGTGCCCACAGCGTAGTCTGAAGCATTTGTCTCGATCTCAAAGGGTTGTTGCAGGTCATGTAATGAAAGAACTGGGGCTGAGCACAAATGCTACTTCATATCATCAAACACTTGTTGTTAGGACAAGCCCCACACAAACTTTTCCTTACTACCACCCTTGGTTACATGGATGAGGGCCCACGTAATATGGGAGAATCCCAACATGAACCTACGATAGAAATTGACAAGGCCTAGGAAACTTTGAATCTTAGTGAGTGTGGTCGGGGATTTCCAATCACAGATGACCTGGATCTTGGATGGATCCACATGCACACCATGCTCATCAGTAATGTATCCTAGGTACTAGACCCTGTCCATGTCGAAGGAAAATTTTTCCAAGTTGGCATGTAGCTTGTGTTGTTGCAGAGTGTGCAGAACCTGTTGAATATGTTACAAGTATTTTGCCCAAATCTTGTTGTAGATGAGGATGTCATCTAGATACACCACTAAAAAATAGTCAGTGAAAGGTCGTAAGATATCGTCCATCATCCTCATGAAAGTTGTTGGGGCATTTTTCAAACCAAAGGGCATGACCATCCATTCAAAAAGACCTTCTTTTTACTTGAAGGTAGTTTTTCATACATCTATCTACTCTATTGGGACCTGATGGTAGCCAGACTTCATATCAATCTTATTGAAGTATTTGTTCCCATTGATTTGATCAAGGAGATCTTCTATTCATGGAATCGGGTACCGATTCCTGACTGTGATTTTATTTAGGGCCTGGTAATCAATGCATAGTCGCTAGGTCTCGTCTTTATTCTACACCAGCACGATTGGGCTTCCACAAGGTGATGATTTGGGTCGGATGTGCCCCTTGTGGAGCAGTCCTTGGATCTGATGCTTGATCTCCTCATTTTCTAATAGAGAGTGTCGATAGACTGTCTCATTGGGTAGTGGTGTGCTAGGAATCAATTTTTTGGAGTGCTTAACCTGAAAGTGCAGAGGTACCCTCGTAGGTGATGAGAATATGTCTTTGTATTCTTCCACGACCTTATCCACTTACTTCTGCTGCATGGAGAGGTCGGTCATGGAGGTCATGGATGTGGCAGCAACCTTTCGCTCACTCTGAGAGAGATTCATGAAGAATAAAAACTTCTCGTTCTGAGAGATGACCTTCCTGCATTGCTTGGCAGAGATTAAGGAAATGGAACTAGGTGGGACTACCTCAGGTATCCTGTATAATTACCTGTTCAAAGTAATAATAACACTGTGAGGCCTAAACTCATATACAGCATGAAGTTTCCATAAATAAGGTTGGCCCAAAATAACATCACAAACTTCAACGAGTGAAACATCACACAGTACCTCATATTTGAATGGCTTGATGTCATACTACATGCGACATTGTTGGCTGACACGAAGATCGCTTCCTTGGTGAATCCATCCAAAAGTGTAGGGTTGTGGGTGTGGTGTTGTCGGCAGGGCTAGCCACTTGATGACCTCCGCTGAGATGAGGTTTTTCTAGCTACCACTATTAATGATGAAGTGCAGTGGAGTGCCTTTCACCCACATCTATGAATGAAATAGGTGCTCACCTTCCTCTAGCTCATCAGGTTTACCAGGTTGGATCTTGGTGGTAGCAACGATGGTACTAGGTTCAACATCAATGATCCATCTCCCCTTTGCTGGTTCTAACTCAGAGTCAAAACCCGCATCTGATTCATAAGCTTTCACCTCGACCACTAGTGACTATTTTGAGTGGCAATCAATAGTGTTATGCCAGGGGATCTTATGGAAGTCGCACCACTTCCCAGTATCTTTCTTCGTCTTTCCATTGTCCTTCTTTGCTTGAAAATTAGATTGGTTGTCCTGAGGCTACCCATCTTTTGTTTTTCCTTTGTCCTATAGGTTGGGGCTACCCTTGCCCTGCTTCTGCTGTGAAGAGTTTCCAGGCCCAAACTGTCACATATTTTATTTAATATTATTTTCTATTTTGATGGCATATCTATAGGTCGCACCCAAGGGAAAGATGTCCAAACACTCCATTTCTGTCTAGATGTATCTATGCATACTGTCGCAGTACTTAAGCACCAGATTTTGCTCAGAATCTTTGATACACAGCTTGGTGTGCAAGGTATGGAAGACATTGGTTAACTCTAGCACTGTTTGGTCTCTTTCCTACCACAGTGTGGTCCATCTTGTATACAAGTCGTCGTAACTTCTAACAAGGTAGTATTGTTCCTTAATAACATCCCTGAAGAAAACCCAAGTGGGTGCAACTGCAAATAATGTGGATCCCTCGATTTCCTTTTTCTCATAGAAATTTTCCCACTAATATTTGACATGGGGGATGGCCTTGAGGAGCGCAAATGGAATATTTTATCTATTGAAAAAAATTTGGATAGAAAAATACCCTTCTAGAAGGTTTAACCATTTATCTATGCCATTTGCATCTATTTGACCTTCAAATATAGGAATATCAAAATTGATCTATACCTTTAAGGGTACGATGCCTCCGCTTGAGGTAGATGTGTCTCTTGTTGACATTCGTCAATGGATTTGTGAAAATTTGTCCATCATATCGTTCCTTTGTCGCTCGAGGGCTTCCTCGAACAACATTTTGAAAGGATATCTTGTCTTGTCTTCCTTCTTTTCGCCTGCCATAGAAGGTTTCTTGGGAGTGTGAAAGCAATTATCCTCAAGAGAAACAAGCTCGAGAACCAACTCTCTATATCTTGACCTCGTCGGGGACATGCATTAAAAAAAATCAGAAATATGTTGAAACTATAAAATGTAGACTGAGACAAGCTTGCTAGAATGGTGGCAGCTTGTCTTTGAGAATAGATGTGACAGCTACGCTAATTCACAAGAAGATGAGTACAATGAGGCTCTGAAATCATTTACAATAAACATGAATTCCAAAACCCTAGACATCCAAAAACCTAACCCTAGGAGATGAAGCGCCAAAAGTCATGTGGGCCCCATTGGGGTAAGTTGGTACATCAACTTCTCGAGGTCGTAACTTTTTCATACAATCTTCATTTTAGGCGTAAGATAGCCCGTTGGAAAGGTCTATCCGAGGACTACACATTATGTCATCAAAATTTGACCTAGTCTTTACTTTGATTGTGTTGAGCCCTAAAAACGTTATTTAGGGCCTCAAAACGGCCCCGGAAGTTTAGGACCCGAAAACTAGGAAAAATTTGCCAAACTAAGAAATTTCCAAGACGAGTCAGTTGAAATAGTTGGGTGGCCATTGAGATTCATCTGGATCACTCTGGAACCATGCTCTAGGGTCAATGGTTCCCAAAAAATTTCCTAAGTTCTCTATAAGTTGAAGTTGATGTCTTCTACTAATTGGAAGTTCTCTTGAATGTTGGTTTAAAGGTGACCATAACCTATTATGTAGAATAAGCTACAAGTATTCTACAGAATTGGAGGTTTAAAGGAAACCACGAATTGTTGTCTAGGAGAAGTTGTAAGTCTTCTACTAAGTGGTTGACTTCGAAACTGGAAGCTTGACTATCAATCACTGATGTTTTTCCCCCTGTCAGGGACAAGGTGAGAAGATGCAAATGATTTCTCTACAAGATGCGTCAATACTCAAGAGTGAATTATTTGGTATGACAGACATGTATTCTTGACTATCGGTGACCATTGCCAAGAAGGAATCCACCCATAATGGTTATTTATTCTTGCAATTGTCCTGATTTTAAAACACCTATCTGAAGGATGATTGTGTTCTCAACAATGCTCACAAGGATGAAGATCGAAGCACTGATCTTCCATGTGGCCAACTCAGTGACAATGTTGGCATATCGAAATATTCTCTTGAACTGGAGCAGGTGAATCAGAAATTTCTTGCAACAGTGTTGTACTCTGGAACTCGATCAGTTTGGTGTAATCAAGAATATGAAAGGTGACATCCTTTTCATATCCGATACCGGTTCTGTGCTTGTTATTTTTTATTTCTTCCCAAGGTATAATGATCCTCTTGAAAAGAGGAAGGTGATCTATACTTGAATCTGGAGCTAGGTCACTGAGCCACTCCTACGCTAGCTATTGGTCTAAATCAACATCAACATCTTCATCATCTTCGAAAATATGGTTCTAAACAAGGACTAGTTCAGAATGTTTTCGATGATTCTTTCACTTGAGTGCATCGTGAAGAAGTTGATTCTAAGTTTGTAGTTGTGCTACTTTGTCTTGTTTAACTTACACGTAGGTTACAACAGAAAGCATAGTTGTTTTTTCAACGGTGACTGTATCGTCAACAGAAGAGAGGATTAGATTGTTCAGTAACTCTAATAGTTCATCAACTCAAGCCATTTTAAAGAAAAAAATAGACTTCAATGGTTTCTTGCAACTCCACCCTTGAATAATCAAACTCAAAAATGCATACTCAATTGTGCAAACTCAAAAAATGAAGGGTGTTGGCTTCCATCGAAAATGCATCCACTTACAAAAAAACACAAGTAAACTACTATTTGCAAGTATACCTTGATTCTAGTGAATGTGTTCTCAATATTTTTGAGTCTCTTTGATCTTCAACATTCGGTCTCTCTCGGATTACTGCAAGTCAAAACCAGTGTTCTTCAAAATTGAAAATTCTCTCTAATCTAAGAGCCACAGTTATCAATATCTTCAATCGATCCATTAATAGCCGCAAAAAAAATGAGAGGATCTCACAAATCTCTTCTAGATGTAGCAATAAGCCACAGATAACACTGACTCTAGAGTACCAAATGCTCCAGAGTATAACATGTCGATCAATGTACACGGAACAAGTTCAGAAATCTCAATAAGAAGAAAGAAAAAATGAAGAATATTTTTAATATTACTCTATAATTCGCCAAGCCAACGTTATTTCATGAAAACATGATACTACGATTTACTTGTAAATTCACGGTGTAGGAGTTACATAAGCTTCATCATTAGCATGGCACATATATGATCCTCCTTCAAACATGAATGCACATTTGAGGAGAGGAAAACTGAAACACAAATGACTAGATTGATACTAAACACAAAACATCATTGGCGTGGTCTCCAAGTCACCAAAATAAAACATGTTGTTGTGAATAAAATATGTAGACCCACAACATGTAGCGCTCCACTTGAATTGGTTGCTATGTATTCATCATATTTAGTATCTAAAAATTGGTATGTTGTTGTGAGAGCTAGAAAACCATGGGATAAAGTTCATGAACCACTCTATGCAACTATTGTGACTGGAACAATAATTTTATTGCCGAGTAAAATCATGAAGATGGGTAACACTTTTGCTTGTTTTATGAGAATTTGTTTTTTATTTTAACAGGTTCTTCAACTTCCAGCAAACAAAAGTATTTTTTTGTATTTAGAATTTTACTTTACTAAAAGAAAAAACTTGTGAAGAATTTTGTTAGCTTTCTACTGACTATTTTTCAATTTTTTTTTATTGAGATTTGATATGTCAATTTGGCAATTGTTTGATAGTATGTTCCTTAAAAATGAAGGGAAAGATAATAAGTTATTTTTCCCCCAACAATGTATCCATTATTAAACTTTTGTTGTTTTTGACAAATGAAATATACTGCAACAATCTACAAAGACTCTATTTTGTTATAACTACATTTTTGAATCTAACGGATGAATATTATAATTTCTAGAATTTTTTGAAGTTGACCAATCTGAAAAAAGTTACAGATTTTAAGCACATGTTTCCCCCCACCATGTATCTATCTTAATTTTTACTTAAAAGTAAAATATAAAAATACCCTTTTCAAGAGAACAGTTTAAGGATTATGGATATAAATTTTCCATAATTTTCCACTGTGTATTTTTAGAGATATGGATTTTTCATTTCACTGAATCATAATCTCACCTAAAAATATTATGTAGTGATGTTTTTATAACATTAAATAAAATTAGATAAAAACAATGAAAATGAAAACAAATTGTATCCAATGAAAGTAGATTCAATTTTTAAAATGTTGGTATCAATTCCAAAATTAAATTATGAGTATTTGTAGGAGCTTGTTCCCTCCAAAGATCAAGAAAGCTAGAGATAATTTGTAGTTTCCTGCAAACAATCCCATTTTCAGGTTTTCGGTCGAAACCTAGTTTTTAATGGAATCCGTTAAAAATAAACCTTTTGTCCGAACAGTCTTTCGACCGAAATATGCTTACCGCAGGAAAAAAAATCATCTGAAAAATATTTTAAACGAATTTTGAGGGCGTCGTTAAATTTGGCGTGTTAGGCTGAAAAATGTTTCAGCCGAAAAAATGCCGCTAGGAATTTTGGAGGCCCGATTCTCACAAAAGTGTTACCCATATTCATGATTTTACCCTGCCGCTAAGACCAAATTGGTTCACAATTAGGCTGGCTTGAGGACTACGCAATTGCTCGTTCGAAAGCTCAAGGTTGGCAGTCAAGGTTCAACATCAAGCCCACAAATAAGAAAACTTGTAACGTTCCCAACTCCCAGCTGAGTCTCGTTACCAACACTTAACAAAATTATATGATGCCACATTGTAAAGTATTCACCACTGCAACTTCGCTATATAAAGATATATCAATATGTAACAAAGACTCTGGTTACTAGATGGAAACTCCTTTCCAATATTTTATCTGTAGATAAGGTAATGGCAGCCCCGTTCAGGTGGTCCGGTAGCTTAATAAAAATGAGTGAATCCTGAAAAATACACTAAGGTTCAACCATATATTTGCATGGTCATAACTGGACACTTATCACCTTTAGAATTATCTTTAGCCACTTGGTGACTCGTTCCCATCCCTCGGGAACTTAGGATAATTAAATATCAATAAATTATACTTTTCAAAAATATTAATGAAATGTTCCCTTGGACTTAATCCCCCTTGGCTTAGCCCCTCTCATAAATTATTAGCCCCCCTTTTTCCCTTTTTGGTGGAGTTTATCCCCCCATCTCTTTTCGTCTTATTGTTCTACGTGGAGCAATGTGATTTTATTAATAATTTGAGTGTGATTACATTTTACAAGAATAGGCGCACTAGCCTTTTTGCATCCCGGCTCACCAACCCAATAACCACACAGTCTCTACAACCTCAAATATATATATATATAACTCATTCTGATGCACACTTCAAGGTAATCATCGCGCACTTACTCAGGTGCACACAACATTGTGGAACATGCACACTCTTTCTTTGGTAAACAATCCTCATGCACTTCTCAGGTGCGTGCAAAATTGAACCAAAACTTGGTGCCAACAGCTCACGAGCCTATATGTACATTCACATTTTCATTTACAATTAAGGTTCAAATTAGCGGTATTACATTACCCTCCCCCTTATTTGTGCATTGTCCTCAATGCATTATATACACATGTATATACAAAAAATTCAAAAGTCTTCAAAAAGATGTGGTTACTCTGCCCGCATAGCATTCTCTCCCTCCAAAGTTGCATCCTCAGGACCGTATCAGGTCCATTGGACATTTACTATCCCCATGGCTTGATTTCATAACTGTTTGATTTTCTGATACAATATGCAAACCATTCGCACTCGAAAATCACCTTTTGGCTCGACCTAAATCACATTCCAATCAATGACATGATTAGCATCGGGTACATACTTTTTAATCAAGGATACATGGAAAAAATTATGAATACATAAATATGTAGGATGAATACACAAGGAACAATCCTCTCTAGGATTTAAAATGGCCCACGGTAGTGTGCTGCCAACTTAAAACAATTTCCCAACTTTAGGGAACTACGTCTTGATTTTACTTTCAAGAACACATGATCACCCACTTTAAACTCTATGTTGGCTCTACCTTTATCTACACAGATTTTGTACCTGTCTTGGAAAGCCTTTAAATTATGCTTTATCTTCACCATCTACTATTCCATTTCCCGGAGCAGATCTGGCCCAACCACGACTTTGTCTGTTGGTTTATCCCAAGTCACTAGTCTGTTGTATTTTCTACCATAAGCTACCTCAAATGGGCTCATCTTTAAATATACTTGATACCCATCATTGTAAGAAAACTCTACCAAGTGTAGGTAATCTTCCCATTTTGATGGTTTATCCATCACACACATCCTGAGCATATCTTCAATCACCTGATTTACCCTCTCTGTTTTTCCATCTGACTCGGGGTGATATGTTGTGCTAAAGTTCATATTTGTACCAAATCCTTTGAATATC
>CBVK0101971766.1:0-13160 GCA_900067695.1 Picea abies | reverse complement strand
TTGACCCCTGGATATATTGTTGGGATTCAAGATCTAGATGATGTTTTCTTGAGGCATTGGGGGGAAAAAAAGATTTTATGTATTATATCACAAAGTTCGTATCACTAAAGAGAAAAGAGGGGGAATCAGACTCTGATTTCTCCAAAAAGATTCAATAAAATGTACAACAAAATCCCTGCTGAGATAAAGCCTGCAGAGGCCTCTACCAAGATCATGTATGCTAGCGCCTTTGACCCCGATTTTTGCCTCCTATTGAGGAAAATAAGAGCTACTTCCTTGGCTCTTATGCAAGATGCAATCCTGAAAGTAGAGTCCAATGTATTGGTGGTTGATAGACTTAGGAACAAAGATGATAGAGACAGAGGAAGAGGAAGATCCGAGGCCTCAACCTCTGGTTCTTCCACATCTCACCCCCAAGTATATGAATTAACCAAGATGGTGAATTCCATGTCTTCATAAATGGAGAATATGAAATTCAAAGGGAAGAAAGGTTATAAAGATGCCCAAAATGATGATAATAGAGGCAACTTCAGGAGGCCGAATAACAATGCCCCTTAGATTATGCCAAGGGGGCTAAGGGACAGAGATAGAAATGATCAGAAGATCTAGAATCCCCTTCAAAATAACCTTGCTACCTTAGAGACACCTCCCCATTTCCCCATTTGACCCAATATGCATACGAAGAGTCCCTCATAGATAATCAAATAAATGAGTTGAGTAAAGGGGAGAAGGCAAATAATGGTCCTAAAAAATACAACCTCTGGTCTAAGAAGAACGAAGGGAAGTCTGACGTCCCTAATCAACCCTCCATAGAAGAGACTCTTACTAAAGATGCAACAAACAACAACAAATAAAGGAAAGCTCAGAATCCCCCACCAATAGTTAAATACCATGTCCTAGAGAAATTTTGAAGCCCCCTTCCTCCTTTAGCTTTGAGCATGAAATTCAGAAAATCAGAATCCCTATACCCCTTTCAGAGCTAGTCAAGCATGAAGACTTCAAAAGGTCCCTCTCTAAACTGTTGCAACCCAATCCATCCTGCCATTCCACAGACTTAGTGAATCTCGAAGATGAAAATCCCATAATCATCTTATGTCCTATGGTAGAAGGTAGAGATGATTCATCCCCTCCCTTCTATACATCCCTAAATATACATGATAAGGTGTTGCATAATTGTTTGATGGACTCTGGAGCATCTCATAATCTCATGCCCAAAACTATCATGGAATAAATCAGATTAGAAATCACTAAATCTTATCATGATTTATATTCTTTTGACTCAAGGAGAGTGCAATGTCTTGGGGTCATCAAAGATCTAATGGTGACTTTGTTCCAGCTGCCCATGAAAAGTGTGGTCATGGATATCGTGGTAGTGGATGTTCCTCCCAAGTTTGGCATGCTATTGTCAAGATCTTGGATAAAAATACTTGGGGAAACATTACAAATGGACGTAACATATGCTACCATTCCAGTATTTGGAGGGGAGCATAGAATATTGTACAAAGAAGCTCAGTTGGCCTACATTATCAGTGATGAAGCAGACCCTACCAATCATCCTATTTTTTCCCTTGATATTGATTTAGGATCCATCTTATTACAGCTCACCGATGCCCCTGAGCCTCCTCTTGAGATAAAAAAATCCATTACTCTCTGTGAACATTCTCCTCCAATTACCTCTGTTTGGAAAATTTTATTTGATGCAGCCTCTTCTAGAGAAGGAGCTGGTCCTGGAATTTGATCTGGAAATAAATCCCACCAAGCTAGTTAAAGGCCAAGGTTTTGTTCCTTCAGCTTATGTGAAGGACATTCTCATTTATCTTGACATAGATGAGAGAAGGAGCAAGTGGATTGCCAAAATCCTCGAATTTGATCTGGAAATAAATCCCACCAAGCTAGTTAAAGGCCAAGGTTTAGCCAAGATGTTGGATGAATCTAATAGTAAATATTTGGGGGTTAACTTCATCAACACTTTCTAAGAAAACCAACAGGATGAAGCGCCTAATAAAAGTTCTCAAGACAACCCTCATTTGGCATAATGTACCTGGTACAAAGATACTAAATTTTTTTTGCAGGAGTTAAGACCCCCTGATGGTATGGGAAGGAGCAAGGCAAGATATTTAAAGCTCAAAGAAATCAGATATTTCCTTATCGACCAGATTTTGTATTGGAAATACCCTCTAGGAGTACTTCTGAGATGTTTGGACTGACAAGAGGCCCAAAAAATTATATTTGATTTCCATGACAACCTCTGTGAGGGACATAAATTTTGGAAAACCACTGCCTACAAAATTATCATGGATGGGTACTACTTTCCTACTCCATTTATTGATGTCTGTGAAAAAGTCAGGGCCTATATCAAATGTTATAAATTATCTAGGAAGCAATAGCTCAAGTCTCTGACATTGAAGATTGTGGTAGCTTCAGGACCTTTTCAGCAATGGGGCCTAGATTTTATCGGGGAGATTCATCCTCCTTCAAGTGGTCAGCACAGATGGATCNTGNAAAGAAATTATCTAGGAAGCAATAGCTCAAGTCTCTGACATTGAAGATTGTGGTAGCTTCAGGACCTTTTCAGCAATGGGGCCTGGATTTTATCGAGGAGATTCATCCTCCTTCAAGTGGTCAGCACAGATGGATTTTAACTCCAACAGATTTTTTCACCAAATGGATAGAAGCTATTCCCGCTAGGAGCGCTTCTCACTAGGTGATCATCAATTTTCTTGAAGATATTATGGCAAGGTTTGGTTGTCCGAAAAAAATCATCACTGGTAATGTTGAATCCTTCAAAGACGAACCATTGATCAAATTATGCGAGCAATTCAGAATTTTGTTGATCCACTCTACCCCTTACTATCAGAAAGGAAATGGATTAACAGAGTCCTCTAACAAGATCCTTATAAAGATTATTAAAATATTGTTAGAGGACAATAAAAAAGCATGGGATTCAAAGCTCAAATTTGCTCTGTGGGCTGCTAGAGTAACAATAAAGAGGTCTCTGGGGCTTTCCCCTTTTCATCTTGTATATGGGACAAAAGATATTTTTCCTTCTTGGCTTTCCCTACCTATAGAAAAATTCCTCCAAAACTGCCAGGAAGAGCCTGATGACATGATCATGAGAATTCACCAGCTGATAGAAGTCCAGTAGACTAGAGAGAAGATATTGGACAGAGCCCATGACCACCAGTAGAAGATCAAGCAAGCCTTTGACAAAAATGAGAGAAAAGAGGATTTCCATTTGGGAGACCTAGTACTCAAATGGGATGCACCCAGACAAGACAAGAGAAAGCATGGAAAAATTGAAGCCCTTTGGATTGGTCCCTTCAAGATTTCTGAAGCATTTCCAAACAACACTTACAGGTTGCAGAATTTGGAGGGAGATGAATTTTTTGGCGGCCCAGTAAATGGGCACTTCCTAAAAATGTTTTTTGTTTAAATTTTTAGTTGGCATCCCACCATTGTAAATACCATTCATGTTTTACACTTATTTTTGTTTTTATAGAAGACCCCATAACCCAAAGAAAGGCACTGGAGCTGTGTATTCTTGGCATCTTGCAGGGAGCATGCCATCCCCTATGGATCCAAATGTTAGCGCTTAATCTCACCATGTTCTTGCATGTTGTGGTTTGATGCCTAAGTTTGTGATTTTTCTTGTCTTTTCCCCTTTTGCAGACCTGATCATAGATCTTTCCTCCTGACGTGTTTTTGTTCCTTTTGTTGGCATTCATCCTTTTTGATTGAACAGTTTTACCTGCCAAAATTTTCTGAGAAATATCGGCCATGAGTTTCTCTATCTTTTCTAAAGGAGATCACTTCTCTCTTTATCTTCACCATCGAGCCTTTGTTTTCATAAATCCCAGTCATGTAGTCCAAATCTTCATTATCACATGCCACATAGATGAGAGATATTTAATAGGGACTTAAATCAAGCAAGCACGAGAATCAAGAGTTCAATTTTTATTAATTGTTCCTGCAAGAATCGTGAAGTCTCGATTAACGAAAGGGAATATATGGGGCATACGATCGTGAATATCTGTGGGTCGTTGATCTAACATCGGTGATTTTCGAAGGATTACGAATCAATAGTTTAGGGTTCTCGTTGTAAAGGCACATTCATAGCCCGAAATCCCGAGACCCGAAAGGCCGATGGTTTGATATGGGTCGTCTGATCAAAGAGGGTGAGTAGCACACGATTTGAGGGATCACAATTTCATGACTCGGGGGTTTGGGCATGAAGCACCTCATGAACTCATGAAACACGAGATCGCGACGCACCTGAAGGTTGGGCCCACGATTGCAGCTCCCAGTCACATGGAAGATGGGGCCAAAATAAAGTAAGCGTCAGATTAAACAATAGATGACTGAAGCTATTTGAGGGGAGGATCGTGGCTGTTGGATCGAAGGATATCTGACCATTGATTTGGATGGGTATTTTCATGGGATTGAGCATCGGGACATTGGAAATAAGGGGGAGTGAAAACCCTCGAGATGTAAATCCCTGAAATATAATGTGGGATAAGCATGAGATCATGGCCCATGGTCGTATGGGGTGATAGGAAGAAGTTGTGTGAAAGGCTGGAGCACCCGAGTTGGTTACAAAAGAATAACTCTGTATCCTTGAGGTGCCAAAATTGACTGAAAAGGATTGGGAGTTCGCCTGAAACATTCATGGGAATCGGACCTCATCCTGATCCCAATAAAAACAGTTAATGAGAATAAAGAAGGTGGTTGAAACCTTGTTTCACCACATAAATGGAAGGCATGGAGGTTCTGGAGCGGTCAGCCTATGGTACCCCTGTGGGTAAATTTCCCTGCCAAAGCCATACCGATCTGAGATCACGTCTGACAGAAGAATGCAGATGTGGTCTAATAGAAGAAGAGGCAGACGTCGAGCCTTGAATGCAGTGATCAGAGCGTGTTTGTGTAGGAGGCGAGTTTCTTTGAGTATATATACTCAATTTTTATATTTTGTAAGGTTCGATGGTTGAGCTAGGCTCTCGTATTGTAAAGTTTTAATGAAGCTTGGGTTCTCCTGATTATTGTCAGGCTGTTGTATTAAAGATTTTAATTACCTGAAAATACTAAATTGTCAAACCAAGGTAAGTGAACTTAGAGCTGCTACACTATATGTGCCAGTAAGATTCTAACTTCTACCTAAAGTTTATTCTAAGAAGAAAACATAAACTTACTCTTATAAAGTGAATCCTAATGATTATCTGAAAACTAATCATATCTTGTCTAATTAATCAAATGGAAACAATTATGAGTTAATCAAATGTATTTCTATTCCTAATCTAAAGAAATCACCCAAGGGGTGCGGTCTAACAGAAGAAGAGGCAGACGTCGAGCCTTGAATGCAGTGACTAGAGCATGTTTCTATAGGAGGCGAGTTTCTTTGAGTATATATACTCAGTTTCTATATTTTGTAATGGTCGATGGTTGAGCTGAGCTCCCGATTATGAATTTTTTAGTGAAGTTGTTGGTTCTCTGGTTATGCTATGTATTTGAGACTTCTTGTTTAATGAAAGTCAGTTTCTTTTCATTCCTTTGTGATGGTTGTGTTAGAACACTTGGGCCTAGAAGATCTAGTCGAGGATAGTTATGTTTATGTGGTGTATGTTTGATCACGGTGACATTACTACCATTTTTAATCAGTTCTCTGTGTTTTTTTCCTTCCAACGCTGAATGACCTGAGCATGGAAGATCCAGTCGAGCTTTTTTTATCGAATTGTGATGTATGATTGATCTCAGTTCATAATAATTTCATTCAGTTCCTTGTTTCTCTAAGCCAAGAAGATCTTGTCTTTAGAGTTCTCCTCTCCTTCGACTGTTGGAAGACCGAATGTCCATAGCAGAACATTTCATTCTCCTTAATTTCTTCCCCCTACTCATCACTATACTGCAAATTACTGACTGAAGTTAGATTAATACCTCTATTTCCTATGTGTGCCAGCCCAGTTTTATGAGATAGAACGATACCATCCTAATTCTACATCCATTAGACCGCCTTTAAGCTATTCATTGTGACATAAAATTTATGGGTATCAAGCTTACCTCTGTAGCAATACAGAGGTGACTTTTGGTGCTAACAGAGCTCACTCCATGAATATGGATTTTTACAAGGCATATGATCGAATTATTTTGTCCTTCATTATAGAGATTCTAACGTGCTTGGATTTTGAGTAATGTTGTGTGGCTATAGAAAACACGCTTGTTTTTAATGCCTTAACATTTGTTTGAGTGATCAACTTTCTCTCCCCATGGATTTTGTTGCATCAGTGCATTCAACAAGGATACCATTTGGCCCCTTGCATGTATGTGTTGAAAAATGATGCTTTGGGATATGACCTAAACGTTGCTTGCATCTAAGGGTGAATTTGTGGTATCTCTTCATATTGACTTGAACATGGTAAAAAACCACTTTACAAACGACTCTCTTCTTTTAGTGCAAGCTAACCAAGATTTGGTTGATGGTCTTAGACATTGCTTAGACCTTTTTTTTGTAAATTTAGATACAATGGATAGTGATCTAAAACCAATGTTTTGTTTATTAGATTAGACAACCCGTCCCCCTGAACTCCCCTACATGTAATTATGTTCATACCAAGGTTATTGTTTGTTATATTGGCATTCCTTTTGAGGTGGAACTTTGACCTGTGGTTATGTGGGATTGATGTCTTCAACAATTGGAGACTAAACTTCATTTCTATCAATATACGGACCCTTCATTTGCAAGGAAGTTGACGATTGTAGGGAAATTCTCAAGATTCTCACATTTACTGTCTCTTATTAGCTTCCCAATTAGGCTCAAATTTGACCCCTTGAGAAAATGCTAAATTTTCATCTCTGGTCTACATATGGAAAGGAGCAATTGTTGATTGACATGGTTACCCAAGGGAGCATCATTATTTCTAAATGGATAGTGTGTTGTTTATAGGGTATCTCTCCTTGGAAAAAAAAATTGCAACATGGATTAGTGACAACTTATCACATGGGTAAGGTTCGTGGGGACTTTGATTTGTGTGGTATTATCTCTTCCCCGCACCAATTCCAGGTTTCAAGAGCATCTTCCAACCTAAAAGGTAGTTGTGGGTTTGGTCATATGGAATATAATCAACAATAAAGTGGGTTGGGATCTAGTGAGGTCACCTATTTGGAGCTAGAGGTTGCAAGCTACTTATATTGCAAAGCTTCCACATTTTCAGGCCCAACATTTGAGTAATAAGAGTAGCTTCTTCTAGAAGGATCTTTGGTACCTAGTGGCAAGATTTTGGAAGGATTGGTGCACTTTGGCTCATTTTCATTAATTGCTTCCTTCGAATCATCCCACCATCATTGAGCTCATTGGTCTCATCCCATAATGATGTGCCCAAAATGAATATTTCCATGTCAAGTATGTTTTGAATGGATTGGGTGTGGAGCTTAGGTTGTTTCATTTAGAATGGTTGTCACAAGTTCTGCTCTCTTTCATTCCAACACCATGAGCTAGCCCCTATTCTCAATACTCATTGGGTTGATTCAAATATGAAGGATAGTGGATTTGTTTCTTGCATAGTGTGTGGTTTTCCTACAATTTAATGGTGTTTATGTGGCTTGTTGTTTATCAGGTGCTCCCTCCAAGCCCCTATTAGCAAAGAGTGGTCTCTTTCATGGCCTCTACCTTATCTATGACCATTCTAAAATGGTGAAACACATATTTTGGGATTTAATTTTTCCACGAGTTGTTGGAATTATGTTCATAAACAATATTTCCTTCTTCAAGGGAATGTACTAGCATGCATATCTTGTTGGTGATTTTGACTATTTGATCCACTCTTCCCTTTTGGGTATCAGACATTGTTTACAGATATCTATTGTGTTCTCTCTCTCATAGATGCTTTACAAATCTATGCTTGATGATGAGGTTAGTTCTTTGTATACTTTTTGCAATATATGGAAGGATGAGGTACAAATGTTGTTTTTGGTCGAAGGTTTTGTTTTCATTAAGTATGCTAAGTCTCTAGATGTAGTTGCATACTCTGATTTTATTTTATTTTTAGTACCTAAGCAGGTTTTTGGCAATTAAGTTCGACTAAATAATGCCTTTATATGGAAATCTACATAATACTACTAAAAAGTTTATTTAATATTATTATTTTATAGTTTTTCTAACTAGTTTATTTAATATTATTATTTTATAGGTTTTTCAAACTATTTGATAAAATATGTAAACGTCCTAAACCAATGTTCAAAGTTTTTGGGATGGGAAATAAGTCTAGGGGGCATGTGGAGACACCCCTTAAATTTTAGAAAACATTATGGAAATGTTAAAGTTCTCATCGAAAATCCTAAAAAAATATTTAATATATGAGAAACAATAACAAGTCACAAAAGTGAACAATAAACAGATGAAATAAACATTCACATTCACTTTAGGGATTTTTTTGTATGTGTGTTTTCTTCTATATTGAATTTTAAAAAGGACATTAAAATGGTTGGGGGCACCCAAAATTCATATGTTAAAAGGGAATGCCTTAGTAGTCCTCTACAAAGGGAAACACCCTTTTTGTGTTTCCCCGAGTTTCCCCAAAAGGAGGGCATGGAGAAACATCCCCCAATAAGTTTCCTTGTCTCAGAAGCATGGGGGACATGCCCCCCCACTTGAGGGAGTGCATCCCCATGTAAAATAGCCTTATACATATCCATTTCAAAAGTGAGTATACCATTCAAGTATTGAATTTATCATTATGGATACTAATATCATTAATGTGTATACCATTAAGTATCAAATTTATTATTATGCATGCTAAATTTATTTAATGAGACAAATGTCAACCAAATTTCTTATTTTGTGCATTTCTTAGCAAACCTAAACTCTCTTATATTCTCTTAAATATTTATGATATAGACAAGTTAGTGTAATATGATAGAGCATTTGAGGCTAGATTGTGGCTCTTCTCTACGAAGTTTTGTTCTTGTCTTAGAAAAATGAAAATGATATGGTTGTTTTCTTTTTTAGAAAAATAATAAAAACATTGACCAAATAATATCAAATTGCTTGTAAATGAAATGTAATAATTTAGCTTATCATTTTTAGAGCTACTAAGGTCTCCTATTCACAAGTATTCTATTTAGAATGTGATTGTCTTCTTAGTCATGGTTAAACACAAATATGCCTCATAGGCCTTACATGCCTTACCTTAGATTGAAATTATGATGCAAGGGAATCCCTAGGTAATAAGTTAGTTTGCATGTAAATAAAATTTATAAGTAGGTGTGAGGTCTTTAGAAGGACTTCCAGTGCAAATATCAAGACTTGGGAATGCCTAGTTTGTCCTAGGTGTTCATTTTAGTACTTCAGAGACACATTCTCTATAAGGTTGGAATAATGGAAATGTTATTGCACAAGTTGTAGGTTGGGAAAATCCCAACCCAACCACCAATTGGCGACAACTTAGAGAGACCCTACCCACTGTCACCTTAAGCAGGTGTTCCGGTTACTTTAGAGGTGAGGTAGTCACCTCAACGGGGGAATCTTGGTGACCCTAGCGGGGATTGAGATGGAAAATGAAATATATGGATGTATGCCCCTAAATTTCAATTCTAAATGGTAGAGGGAACTTGGAAATGAGTCTTGGGAAAGGCTTAGGGTTTCCAATGCTTTGAGTGATTTGTTGAGAGAATAATACATGCTCGAGACACAATGAAAACCAAGTATACAATGCGATATGTTAGTTGGAAAAGAAATTTAATCGTGTTTCCCCTAATTGAAACAATAATCAGTGATATATATCAAAATATAAAAGATAACAAGAGCTGCAAAATAAGTGCTAAAAGTCTAGTTGAATAAGTAAGAGGCAAGCTATTAAACACTAGTTCAACTCAACAATGATAGAGTAATACTTTAGCATAAAAGAAAGGATGCAACAAAAATCTTACTGCAATGATATTTATCATCCTTATGGATGTAGCAAACCAACCCTTATAACAGCCAATGAAAATTACTTCCAACTATCTCAAAAAGTGTGCTAGGGTTAGTAGTTTGTTAGGGAAAATTTGTAGCCAATTCCTAGGGTTAGTTTAGGAGTTATCTAGGGTTAGATTTATGCAACCCTAATGGTTGTAGGTTAGTTTTGTAACATCGTAAAGTTGTAGTGGGTGAAAGAGGATGCCTCAATGAAGCAAGATAGCCTAGGGATCAAGGAACAACCTCCAACTGAGAGAAGTTTAAAACTTGAACTTGCAACATTTTATTTCTCCAATGCAACGACTAGTGCCTTTGATTATGGGTTAATGGGATCAAAATAAAATAGCTAAAGCTACTACCTCATTGGGGGTATAAATCCTCTTATTCCCCAAGGCAAGTAACCTACCTAGGGTTTAAAACTAAGGGGTGTATTCCCTTATACTTCCTTAGCAAACCCTTGCAAACAATAATTCTATGCTTGAAATTATGATGGAAATAAAGTAGGGGTTTATGCACTTATAATCCATACCTAGCCTTAGAAAAATCAACCTTGATATTGAATTACAAATGATAGCAACAAGTAAAAGTCTTACCAATCCAAATAGATTGAATTACAAATGATAGCAACAAGTAAAAGTCTTACCAATCCAAATAGAAACAAGCTAAACCATAACTTGCCAAGATAATGACCACAATTGCTAGAAAATATCTCCAAGAGATAATTCATCATTATCATAAAATACACAACCAAAGAAACACCATATCATAGCACAAGATAACAAAAATCCTCAAGGGTAGCGAAAAATTCAGTCCTTATCTCTTCACAATGGGAGAGTTGTGATTTCAAAATGAGATCCTATGATCTCTATTTATACAAAATCTCATTCGCATAGTTTTCCACTTAGCAAGGGTAAAACATAAGATAAGGGGTCCACAACCCTTATATTACCCCTTGCAACAAAATAATATTAAACAATTCATCTTAAAGGGGTCCACAACCCTTATATTACCCCTTGCAACAAAATAATATTAAACACCTTTAAAATTCACTTTTACACAAAAGAAAACCTAGAATAGGTGATGTCACCCCTTTAGGGGATGTTTTGGCACTTGAAAAATTTGTTGGGGTAGTAGATGCATGGCTAAGCCTCCGAATGTCATTTTCCACTCATCAAAATCCTCTCTTGATGGTATTCAAGATTCCTTCCTTCAAAATGTTCTACATGTCATCAAGCAACATCTTCACCACCAAACCCTAGCCCTATAGGTGATGTCAAGCCTCTAAAAGTGACGTTTTTCCTCTCCTAGAACATCTTCACCACCAAACCCTAGCCCTATAGGTGATGTCAAGCCTCTAAAAGTGACGTTTTTCCTCTCCTAGGGAAAACATTTGGTGTGTCAAGTATAGGTGATGTCATCCATGATGTATTATAGGCCTCCAAAGGTATATCTCTGTCATTCGACATGCGGTCCCTTGGAATCCAACATGTGGGCTTCAAGCCCCATGGGAGCCCAAGCTAGGCTTGTTCTTCCAAAATTGTCCACCATCTAGGTCCTGCAAAGACAAACAAGAAAACCCTCCAAGGATATGAAGTCATAATATCATGGTGAGTAAATAAATTCATTAAATTATCCACCTAAGCATGTGCATCAAGGATTACCCGGTCAAACAAGTAAGTGCTCAAAGACATTATGCAACTTTCCAAGCTTGGATATGGGAGGGTTGATGAGGTGTCCTATTGGGTAGATCTTTCTCTAGGTTAAGGAGTGTTTCCCAAGTGACCCCTCTCTAAGCCATGTGAAGTAGATGAAGTGGTTATGAATCAATACTCAGTGAGCATGGGGTTCATGACATACAAGGGGTTGTAGTGTATCATTCATGGGTTCCTTTGTAGAGGGTGCGTAAAACCTTCGTTTGCGATGAAATTTTTCCAAGCCCATCCTCTTTCCATTGTTTGTTTATTTCATTTTTTAAAGAACAAGTTGAATTCCACTATCCTGACATGGTGTCTAGATAATGACAATGTCCTCACAAATACCTTACGAAAATGAGACGGTTGGCTCATGATGAGACCCCCTTTCTCTTAGTTGTGTAACTGATAGCCACTACCTTGGCTTGGTGACCAAATGATGGTAATGCCATACCACTAGATACCCATGATCATGATAGGATAAATCGTGATGAGACCTCCTATCCTCCAACTAACCCCCTAAGCATTCACTATCATTTATTCTTCTGGGTCCCCCTTTTCTTACAGAGAAGCATTTCATTGCTTTCTCGGGTGATCCCTGGGTGAAGCATCGAGAAGGTTTATATATAGTCTTCTATGTTTTCAGACAACAACAATCTCTTTATTCTTTCAACCCCTTCTTCCCATGGAATGAGGGACAACCCCTTCTTGAGTCAATACACCCTAAAATCCTAAGAGACAAGGAAATGGGGGGTTTTAGGTGATATAAAGTGGTAAGAATGGTTGGGAATAGTGAGATGGCTCTTCAAGGGATTTCCTAGTAGAAAACCCATTCCCAAGGAAGACCACTTACTAGGGCATAATGCCAACCACCAAGGTGAAATGGGGCAAAAGGAATAATGTCCAAGCATATGTCATGAAATCTAAAGTAGTCTAAGACACAACATACTAAAAATGCATCAAATATTGAAAATACTCTCACAATAATACTTGACTTGTACCTCATAGAGCAAGGCTCAATGCCTTTCATAAGCCAGTTGGTGAGGTGGATGCCATCCTTAAAATCCTGACCTCTGTGCTAGTGAGAAGGGTCTCCATCTATGCAAGTGGACATTTGTAACGATCCCCCCCCGACCAACCTGAGGTTGGGGTACGCCACTCCAGATAAACCACTCATGCTCTGACGCCAGTCAGTAACATTTCTAGCCATCAGGCCAGACATGCTACTCTAGGGAACAATTTTGTTCCCATACTGCGAAACATACAGTAGCATACCCAGTAGTCAAATAAGTAATGCCACCTAAATTTACTCTTTAGAATACATGCAACTAAAACATATACATATAGCACACTCACGGAAGATTTACATCTAAACATAAACAAACCATTACTTTCTGTAACATATGAATTTTATATTACAAATAACAATAATTACATATATGCATCATTTACAGGAAATTACCCATAAACACACAAGCAGTCATAGTCACATATATGATAAAATCATAACATGGGCATGTAAATAG